>CAUYRH010107506.1:0-14383 GCA_963574655.1 Perodicticus potto | reverse complement strand
GCAACCAAAAAAAGGCCAGGCGCTGTGGCGGGCGCCTGTATTCCCAGCTACTTGGGAGGCGGAGGCAGGAGACTCACTTGAGCCCAGGAATTGGAGGTTGCTGTGAGCTGTGATGCCATAGCACTCTATCCAGGGTGACAGTTTTAGGCTATGTCTCAAAAAAAAAAAAAAAAAAAAAACTTTTCATGAGAAATATGTGATTTCTCATAAAGATGTGTGATAAATTATTAATAATGGATGGATAAATGTAGCTTTTCCTCCCCTCTTGTATTCCTTCTTTCCATGTCCCTTCCTCCCCTCCCTCCCCTCCCTCTATTCTTCAATGTAAATTTATTGAGCACTTACTATATGCCAGACACCATTCTAGGCACAGGGGACAGACTGGGGAACAAGACAGACAGGACATCTCCTGAGCATTACATCTGATCCTTATAGCCACCTAGGGTGAGTCTGGCCAAATGTCATCAATGTCACGTCTTTGCCACCAAATGTCATCAACACCACCTCGCCACTCAAGTCCGGTTACACACACAGACCCCTGGAGTCCGAACAGATGAGAGCAAGACCAATCAGCCTCCACCCTTAGGCCCCCACCTTCCCACTCTCCCACCCAAACCCAGCCAAGGGAATGCAAGGGCTACCGTCCCCAAAGTGACCACTTCCAAGGGGCGCCTGGGTGGCGGGCTGACACGACAGAGGCAGGCTGTCAGGAGATGACAGACTCCCAGCTCCCTCATCATTCCTGCCAGCCGCTCCCAGGTTGCTCATGTAAATAATCCTTTAGGCACCAGAACAGCCTTTTCCCTTCAAATTACAGAAAATTGAAAGGCAGAGTCAACAGAGGTCTCCAAGCTCCTGAGAGAATTGAACTTGCCCTCATGGGTTAAGGAAGGACAGGGGAGCCACAGGGTCCTCTAGGCCCTGGAGTGTGACTCTGCCCTGTGCAACCAACAATTAGATGTTACTGAAAAATTCAATCACAGCCTGTGGCAAGAATGCTAGTCAAAAAAACCTAATATACAAAAACACTCTTTATCCCCAATAAGGGGGCAGATGTTGTGGTAACTTGTCCAGTAAAGATTTTACTTCAAAGGACTTAAGGCACTTTGGGAACTCAATTAATGAAAGGGATTATTATAAAGCGAGCTAAAATTGCCCTGTGAAATATTAAGAGTCACTCAAGCTGACAGCAGGGTACAGGGGGTTCATTATACTATCCTACTTTGAGCGAAATTTCTCATAATGAAAAGTTTTTTAAAACCCTGATAAAACAACACTATACCTAAAGGCTATAGAATGAACACAAAATCAAATTAAAATATTTACAGTGGGGTTAATGAAAATAATAACCCCCAGGATTTGCAGGGTACTGTGTTCTAAAAAGTACTTCCACATACAGCATCTAATTTGGGCTTGCAAGGAAAGAAGGGGTTATTAGCCCAATTTTACAGAAAGCGAAGATGAGACTCAGGCTTGCCCAAGGACTTTCTGCAGCCATGAAGTGAGGACCTGACCTTGGCCCCAGGGCGCCTTGCGTGGACTGCAGGCCTCCCCACTCAGCCCCAGCCCAGACTTCAGCTTCCCAACTCCCGCCTCAGTGGACACGGCCATTGTCAAACAGGGTTTGTTTTAGTATTAAAAATCTTGCCTTGGCTCGGCGCCTATGGCTCAAACAGCTAAGGCGCCAGCCACATACACCTGAGCTGGAGGGTTTGAATCCAACCTGGGCCCGCCAAACAACGATGACGGCTGCAACCAAAAAATAGCCGGGCGTTGTGGCTGGTGCCTATAGTCCCAGCTACTTGGGCGGCAGAACCAGGAGAATCGCTTGAGCCCATGAGTTGGAGGTTGCTGTGAGCTGTGATGCCACAGCACTCTATCCAGGGGGACAGCTTGAGGCTCTGTCTCAAAAAAAAAAAAAATCTTGCCTAGCACCCCTCCTCCTACCTTGCCACCACTCTTATTTCCGCAACACAGTGTGGGATTCTGAGATCTGGGCCCAGGGTCCCCATGAACCACATGGCACCAACTATTTGCCCAGCATCCGTCTTCTCTGCTGAATCTTAGGATCCAAGGCTTAGTTGGCCAGTGGACAATCTTCAGTATAAAATGTTTCCAGCGGCATAAATCAAGCCATAATGGAACACTTCCCCTGGCCAGACTTAACCGTTCCAAACCCTGACTTGCCTTTTCAGAAACCTCACCTGGGCTACGACCAGCCACAGATTCTTCCAGTATCTGCCCCTAGTCCAGGAATCCATACTGGTTCTTCTTATAATCCACCCTCCCACCCTCACATCTTAGGACCAAGCCAAGATGTGTTTCAAGTAACAATCGTTTAACCTCTTTCATTCAAGCCCCACTTGAGAAAACACTAGCTCCTTACTGCCCCCTCCACCACCACCAAAGTCGCCCCAGTCACCTCCAGCTTCGGCTGCCTTGGAGCCCAAGGTGCCCTTGGAGACTTCAGTAAACGTGACCCCACGCTGTGTAGGTCTGATGACGTCACTCCAAACATGGTCCCTGAGATGTCCCCTCTTTGTATACTCAGAACCTCTGTTATGTCTGAAACCTCACAACCTTTTCCGAAGAACACATCGTACCTGTTCTGTGCTCCGGGAGTTTTGCAACAGCCCTTGGCCAAAAGCAACAGAGCTCAGCGCCAGATCCCCACACAGACTGGCAGGCCCTCCTGGCAGCTCAAGGACTGGAAACTCGGGGAGCTTGTGCTCTGCACAGCCCTGCCCAGGCCCGTCCTCGATTTCCAGGGGCGGCCCTGACTGAGATCCCCCTTTGCTGAGGTGACCCTTCTGCCTAGCATCCACGTGGGGAAAGACCCACAGCACTAGCAGGACCCCAACACACACAGGCCTGTCCCTCGTCTCTCTCTGCCCATCCTGTCACCACTTCCTCAGGCCTCCCTCAGCTCCCGGCAGCTGACACCTCCCAATATCCATCCACCGATTAAAGAGTGGCCCATCCAATGCCAAAGCCACTGGACACAAGGAGCCACAGAGCACCTGAGACGCGGCCAGTGCAAGTCCCGAGGTGGAATGAGTTATTTACGCACTGGATTTTGAACACTTAGTATGGAAAAAAGATGCAAAATTTCTCATTAATAATTTTTATAACAATGATGTGTCAAAATGATAATCATTTGCATATATTAGATTAATGAAATATGTTACTAAAGTAATTTCAGCTGTTCCTCTTCTGCTTTTGTTTAATGAGGCTATTAGAATTTTTTTGACTTCCTAGGAGGTTCAGATTTATTTCCACTGGTCTAGACAGTGGCTCTGACATAAACCATCCAGGCCCAAGTCTCAGTTCCACTCACTGGCTGTGTGATGTTGGGCAGGTTTCCTCTCCTACCTGGATTCCAGCTTCCTCATCTGCTCACAGTAGATCAAAGTACCTACTGCCCAGAGGGTTCAATGAAATCACATATATGTATAGTTCCCACAGTTCCTGCCCTTAAGAAGTGTGGGCTGCTATTGTTTGTTTAGGTTGCAGTTTGGCTGGGGCCAGATTTGAACCCGCCACCCTTGGTATATGGCGCCCGACTCAACGAGCCACAGGCACTGCCCTGCTATTGTTTGTTTAGTAGGCATTCACTGATTTCTCTGCGACACGCCAGGCTCTGTGCTAAGCCCTGGGGACACAAGGTGAACCTTGAAACATTCTCTTGCCAGAAGAATCCCCGACTCAGCATTGAGGGACCAGGTTCACATCTCAACTTTGCTATAACCTGTGGGACCCTAATTAAGCCACACACTGTGGGTGGGGCTCAGCTTCAGGGTGACTACTGGTTACTCTGGAGCTCATGGAAAAGCATCAGTGCAGTCAGACCCCAAGTGAGCAGTCCATGTTCCCAGAAGTCTGGCATCTGGGCTGGTTCCACCCCCATGCCCACCCTGGGGGGTAACTGCATTTTTGCCAGAGGCACCAGCAGCACTGGCCCGGGAGCCAGAGCCAATGCCTCCTGAGACCAATTCAAGGCCTCGTGGGTGTGTTTGCTCCCTCCCCAGGCCTACCACTGTGTCCTCATGTCCCAGGGTGGGAAAGGACCTTACAGAGCTGTGGGGGATGAGGAGTAGGGGTCAAGTATTTTATAGCATCTCCGAGTGTGACCATGCTCAGTCACAAGGCTAAGGGACACTCCTGTCACATCATAGTTCCACCCATCCTGAAGCACACTATGAAATCATATTTCCTATAAATCCTGTAACTAGAATAACCATACTACTATGTTGTTTTTGATGAAAAAGCATCATCCTAACAAAGGTTATGAGTTTAAAAGACCATAATATTTATAGCCTTCTTGTGGCATTTTAAGTTTTTAATGAAGGTGGAACCACAGAAGAAAGCCAAAATATCAGGAGCAAACCAAGCCTCTTGTCACCTCTGAAAGGCCCCCAAACACACCCCAAGGATGTAGAAGGCCCAGGTCCTAATGGACCAAGGCAGGGCAGAGGAATGGACAGAGGATTGCTGGTGTCAATGAGAAATGAGATGGGCTCAAGAGGTGACTCCCGGGTTTCTGCTCAGGTGACAGTCACTCAGACTGTACTCTGTGCAAAAAGACAACCCTTAGACATAAGAGGCTTGGTTTCTTCAGATTTATGCACAAAGCTCAGTAAGCAGGGCCTGGTCCACAGGAGGGATATTCAGCCAGGCTCTAAGCCAACTCGGGGAATCAAATGACCTGAGGGCTTGGCTCAGGGATGGCAATGCTCAAGGGCACATTTCCAAATGGGCAGGGGCCCAAGACAGGACACAGCCAATCACCATCCCAGAGACCCAAGGCAACCTGCCAGCCCCGAAGGCTCAGAGCACTAACACTGGAGGCCACCAGATCCCTCCTGTGCAGAAGATGCCACCACAGGGGAGGCTGATCCCAGAGCAGTGGCTTGGACACTGTGCAGTCACAGGCATCAAACAAGTACAAGCATCAGGGGCAAGCCAGGCAGGGGCATGGCCAAAGTGAATGGTCCATCCTTGCCTCCTAGGTACCCAAAACCTACCAGGGGCTCAAGATCAGGGAAAGGAAACAGTGCACTCAGGGCAGAGATCACCACGTCAGTACAGCCGGAGATCACCAGCCAGACCCACAAGAATGACGATTTCTCGGTGGTGCCTTTGGCTCAAAGGAATAGGACGCTGGCCCCATACACCAGAGGTGGCAGGTTCAAACCCAGCCCGGGCCCCAAAAACTGCAAAAAAAAAAAAAAAAAGAATGACGATTTCTCAAAGGAGGTAGTGAAGGCAGGATTTGCACTAGGTCCCGGATGGGGGGAGGGAGAGTGTCCCAGGGACAAGGAATGACCTAGCCTAAGCAGGAAGCAAGCACAGGGTGGCAATTCAGGCCACATGGAGCAGATCCTTATGCTGAGAACAGAATGAGAAAAGTCTTGCATGCAAGAGGCAAGCACTGGGGGTTTATCCTGCAGACAATGGGGAACCACAGCCTCCAGAGCATTCTGACAGGTCCTCAAATAATCATATGTGGAATTACTACACCATCAAGCAATTCTACTTCCAGGTAAATGCCCCAGAAAAGTGAAAACAAGGACTCAAACAGATACTTGTCCTCCATCACATTTCACCCTTAGTGAGACCCCTGGAACAACAGTAAAAGAACAAACCACGTATCAAGCTACCAAGGCAGAGGGGGTGGTGGGAGAAGGGTTGACAGCCAACCACTTGCGCAGGATAGCAGAGGGGTGGATGGGTGGCCGTGTCCACTTGGCTGGCCAGAGAGAGCTGATATGGGCCAACAAGAGAAACCCCCTCTGTGAGATGAGGTGACAGGTGCGCTGGCCCACGGGCTCAGAGCATTGATTTTGTGTGTGTTCCGGCACATATTGTTTATCATCATTTCCTGTTAACACACAGACAAGGCATGCTTGGGATAATTCATTACTAAATATAATTTGTCCCCACACCAATTATTTAGACTCTTTTCCCCTTGTCGACAGTCCTGCGTGGACATGTTCTGCAAAAGCCTCCCTGTTAAAGGTCCTAAGGCCTCCCACAGCCTAGGCACGGAGCAGGGCCCTTCCTGCTCTGATCCCAGCACAACACTCTAGGGACGAGGTTTGTGGGGTTCTAAAAATAGGAACCCAAGGGTGCAAACAGTCCATGTAGCCAGGTTGTGGGCTTCATGCCTTGCCACCACCATGAGCTATGTGCGAACCAGGTGACAACTTCTACAGTAACAGAACTGGCTTCACACTTTCCCCAGGCAGCTCTATTTTTGACATGCTCTCCCCCAAAATGGAGTGGCCTCCTGGAGCAACAGCGCCTGCTGAGACACCAAGCAGGACTGCACACACGTCAACACTGTCAAACAGTTCTTCTTCCTGCCCTGCTGGGGTGGGGCTGACCTCAGATAGCACTCAGAGTCCCTGGCCCAATCTGGAGAGCTGAGTTCAGTCATGGCAGAGATGGTGCAAAGGACAGAAAAAGGGAAGAAAGCCCTGGGTCTTGCTGACCCCTGGAGCAGTGATGAGGGCCAGCCACAAGGGCTGGGGCTGCAGCCTCCCCTTGCAACTTCTGGTCCTTTACAGAAGACACACAAAGATCATGTCCCAAATCATCAGTTATTCCTCCCAGGAATCTATGTGGACATCATCATTTTGATATTCACATCTGGAAACCCCTTTGTGTCCAGTTTGGAGAACTGCTGGAAAGTGAAAAGTCCAGGTAGTCAGTGTTTGGTGTCTCCACCTGCCGTGGGGGCTGCGAGCTCTCTCATGAGTCTGGCTGAAAACATCAGGGTATCAGTACCCTACAGATACACAACATGTGGCAACTTCCAGCAAGAGGATCCCAGCTGGACAACGTTCTGTATCCAGTATCACCTGACTCTCCAGGTGGGGACATGTGTGTAAAAAATTTGTTCAACAACTGGATAGGCGTCCATAGCACAGTGGTTACAGCTCTAGCCACATATACCCAGGCTGGCGGGTTCCAACACAGCCCAGGCCAGCTAAGCAACAATGACAACTGCAACAAAAAGTAGCTGGGTGCTGTGGCAGGCGCCTGTAGTCCCAGCTACTTGGGAGGCTGAGGCAAGAGAATCGCTTAAGCCCAAGAGTTGGAGGTTGCTGTGAGCTGTGACGTCACAGCACTCTACCAAGGGTAACATAGTGAGACTATGTCTCAAAAAAAAAAAAAAAATGTGTTCAACAAATGAGGCTAAAACCTGGTCACATGATCCAGAGGTTTAGCCAAGGAAACAAATTTCCCAACTCATGAGAACAACAGATGGGTACCAGGGACTCCATCTCAATCTCTAATAGACTCCAAGGTTGAGTTAAGGACACATCTGATTATTACACTTATGTCTGTTTGGATATTTACTTTAAGGGTCTTTTTCTTTCTCCCTCGCTTACGTGCTCTGACACAAAAAGGAAAGAAATATGCCAAAATGGTAATAGTTTAGTAGGTATGAGCTCGGTGGACTTCATTCCTTATAAAAAGTGCTCTATAATATAATTACACCACTTTTTTACAAAAAAGAACACATCGTAAGGTATTAACTTCATTTTCCAATAAACACTGGTACAGAAGGAATAATGTAATAATAACCAATCACTGTGAGACTCTTGTGAACTGCAAGGAGCTATAGATTGTTTACGGAAGAGCCCTAGATTAGAAGCTAAGGCTTGAGTTCAGGTCCCTCTATAGCCCTAACTAGTCGGATGATGTTAGACCCTCTACCTACCCAAGGCCCAAGCCCTTCTCTGAGCCTTGGTTTTCTCATACCTAAAAGGAAAACTTTATCCTCCCAAAAGACCAACCTTCTCCTTGACTTTGACAGTCTGGGACTCATCTTGCATCCTGCTGGAGTCTTCTACCTCACTCTGCTAGTTGTGGAAAGGAAATCAAAAACACTCTCTAATTTCACTTTTTAAAACTCATCCTTTGGGCACCCTGTTTGGGACCCCTTCCATTGTATTGGAAGCTTTCTTATCTATCCCCATTTCCTATCTATCCTCGATAAAGTATTATTCTATTGCTTCTGCTTGCCTGTAGTCCGTGAATTCATTCTTCAGTTCCCAAGACCAAGGACCCAGCATAGAGAGGAAGAAAAATCTGGTATTATCTTTGGGAGTTCGTCTAGGATCCTCCCTAATGATAGACATAATGGACTCTATATTTGGCACTTTCCATTTTGTTTCTTAATTTTCCTATCTATCCTCTATTTCCTGTCTATCCTCAATAAACTATCACTCTATTGCTTAAAATAAAATAAAATAAACAAGCAAAAAACTCATCCTTTACAAGAGGTCTGAGCTGCACTCTTTTAGAACCAAAGGCATACCCCAACTCCAAGGTCCAAAACATTAATCTGGCAAAAGGAGAAGGAAGGGCTCCAGGACCTCCTTCAAACCCCGTAATGGGGATTCTTGAAACCCGCTGCAGCCCCGGCACAGCTGTGGATAGTCGCATCCCTGTCCTCTTTCACAGTATTCCCCAGTAAGACAGCTCCCAAACTCCTACCCCCTCCCTCTCCTCACTGGTTCTGAATTAGCAACACTAAGCACGTAATACTCATTTTTACACATGCTCAGCCCTCCCTTTCCCCCAAATATCACATTTTTCTCCCAATGAGTAATTTCTGAATGCCTTCCAAAGGCACCCATCTAATTTCTTAACATCTCCCTGGGGTCATCAGCCAGAGACAGCAGCCCCAAAGCATAGTTTCATACACTGAATTTAAAAACCACTGAAGGAAAAAAAATTAGACCAGACCCCAATTCCAAAAGTCATCATTTATCATAGAAAATAAAGGGTTCATTATATTTTGTTTTTCCTCGTGGGTCAGTTCTCTTTCACAGGAAAGTACAAGTGAAAGAAATGCAGGAGAGAAAAGCTGGCTGACTCGGTAAGGGGAGCAGCATCAGTGGTTTTCCCCTGGAGGCCTTGGCTCCCAGCCCAGGGGGCCCCAATCCTGTTTCTCACAGGTCAGGGCCAGGTCACTATACCTGAAGAAGAGAAACCCAAGATGCTAATTAACCACATGCCCTCGTCTAGCACTCTGGGTGCTTCTCTGGTCTCTGGTAACCTCAGCAAGTCAGGAACTTCGCTGCCCATCATGGTCACACCTGGGACGATGATAATGGCATCTCAATTTGTGCCAGGAACTCCCCTCCTGGGCCTACAGCCTCTCATGTAATCTTCCCCAAACCCAGAGAGGCAGCACCTTCAGCTCATTTTACAGGTGAGGAGACTGAGCACCTAGGAGGCCAGCATGTGGCCAAACCAGAATTCAAATCCCAGATTTTTAATTGTTTTGCAATATTGCTCTCCCTGAGAAATTTTAAGCAGAAAGAGTCTTTGCATTTCCAGAGCAGCCTCATCATAACAATAGGAATCCACAGCCCACAGAGGCCAGGCATCTTGCCCCAGGCCACCCAGTGAGGGCTGGAACCAAGGCAGGAACCTATAGGCAGCAGCTGGACTCAGAGTTGGCGCAGAGGATGTCAGTTCTACTAAAGCAGCGGTTCTCAACCTGTGGGTTGCGACCCCTTTGGGGGTCGAATGACCCTTTCACAGGTGCTGCCTAAATACATCCTGCATATCCGATATTTACATTGCAATTCATAACAGTAGCAAAATTACAGTTATGAAGTAGTAATAAAAATAATTTTATGGTTGGGGGTCACCACAAAACGAGGAACTGTATTAAAGGGTTGCGGCA
Source organism: Perodicticus potto (assembly GCA_963574655.1). Lineage (NCBI taxonomy): Eukaryota > Metazoa > Chordata > Mammalia > Primates > Lorisidae > Perodicticus > Perodicticus potto. The sequence continues at coordinate 4,674 of CAUYRH010107506.1, read as the reverse complement.
TTAAGAAGGTTGAGAACCACTGTACTAAAGGATGTGAGATTCTATCAGGCAATGGGAAAGAGAAATCTAAAACTGTCACTTAGGCCAGCCATGGTGGCTCACACCTATCATCTCACCTATGATCCCAACTATAATCACACCTATAAACTGGAGGGCCAAGGCAGATGGATTGCTTGAGCTCAGGAGTTCAAGACCAGCCTGAGCAAGAGTGAGACCTCATCTCTACTAAACATAGAAAAAAATTTAACCAGGAGTTGTGGCAGGTACCTGTAGTCCTAGCTACTTGGGAAGCTGAGGTAGGAGGATCGCTTGAGCCTATGAGTTTGAGATTGCTGTGAGCTATGACACTATAGCACTCTATCCAGGGCAACAGAGTGAGACTCTGTCTCTAAATAAAAATAAAATAAGGGCGGCGCCTGTGGCTCAAAGGAGTAGGGCGCCAGCCCCATATACTGGAGGTGGTGGGTTCAAACCCAGCCCTGGCCAAAAAAAAAAAAAAAAAAAATCCTATATATGGCTCAGCGCCTGTGGCTCAACGGGCTAAGGCGCCAGCCATGTACACCTGAGCTGGCGGGTTCAAATCCAGGCCGGCCCGCCAAACAATGACAGCTGCAACCAAAATATGGTCGGGTGTTGTGGCGGGTGCCTATAGTCCCAGCTACTTGGGAGGCAGAGTCAGGAGACTCGCTTGAGTCCAGGAATTGGAGGTTGCTGTAATGCCACAGCACTCTATCCAGGGTGACAGCTTGAGGCTCTGTCTCAAAAAATAAAAATAAAATAAAACTGTCACTTCATTCAACAGGCAAAACCAGCTAGAGGAGGAAATACCCCACTGGCACTGTAAGAGGCAAGGCAGTGTTACCAAATGAAACAAACACCAATGAACAGCCACGTAAAGATAACTCTCCTGAGCCCCACGGTCTGACAACCCAGACACCCATTACAGCACCAAGGTGACACCCAGAAGTAATGGGCGGATTGCCTCCCGAAGGAAGCACTGGAAACTGAGGTTCATCACCTTCTTTCCCCACGCGTGTCCCTCCCGGTGTTTCTCCGGCAGTGTCAGTGTGCTGCCCCACCCCTGCACATTCACCATTGGCTGCTCCTACTTTCCAGTGTTGTCAGGGTCAGACATTTCAAAGATAAGTGTGATTTGTGTTTCTGTGCTACAAGGGAAACCACGGCCTCCCGTGACATCAGTTCAGTATTATAATCGGGTGTTAGCCAGTGCCTACATCCCGTCCTTGGCAGCGTGGTTGGGCTGGAACCAGTACCCAACCAGCTGGCTGATGGCTAACCAAGCCTTGCTTCCAACCAGGCACCTCAGGGCTCTCTCACTTCTGTCATAAATCCAGCTCTAACTGGGAGATAGAGAATACACAGGATCCAGGGAAGGCTGCCCATAAACCCCAATAAGAATGGTGACATCATTGAAAAATCCTAGGTGTATTGCTTACTCACTTTCCCATCATCAAACAAACCCCCAAACCAGTGTCAAAACGTAGGTGGCCCATGGGGACAAAGCCTGGGGAACAGAGTCCACCCTTGGGTCCGAGCTGGGCTGAGAATGCCAACACCTTGGCACCTTGGAAGAGCTGGGCAAGGTGGCTCACACTTGTAATCCCAGCATTTTGGGAGGTAGAGGCAGGAGGGTTGCTTAAGGCCAGGAGTTTGAGAAGAGCCTGGACATCACAGGGAGACCCAAACACTACAAAAAAAAAAGTTTTTAATTCAGTCAGGCATGATGATGTGCACCTATAGTCCCAGCTACTCAGGAGGCTAAGACAGGAAGACTGCATGAACTTGGGAGTTTGAAGCTGCAGTGAGCTATGACCCCACCACTGCCTCTGTGCTCCTGTGTGATATCTCACAAATGTCTCTTCAGCCTGAAATGGCCTGGCCCCCCGTCACTCCAGGCCTATCAGGGGGCACAAAGGACGTATAGACCATCCCAAATATCTGATGGGTTCAGGCCCTGGTATTAATATTGCCAATGCAGAAACCCCTACCGTATGCTGGCTCCATGCCAGGCCCCATCCAAGCACCTTACAAAACATCGGTGCCATTAATGCTCACAGCTATCCTGTGAAGCTGGGATCTCACGCACTTAGCTTCACATGAGACATATTCCAGGGAGATGAGCAGCACACCCAAGCTCACACGGCTGGTGTGAGAGAAGCCAGGGCACAGGCCCAGGACTGGTCCATCCAGCATCCATCCCCTTACCTAACACCCTGTTCAGTTGGTGCAGGGTCCCACATAAGGTAGAAGTTCAGAACATTCGGAAACATCTCTGATGAACAGGGCATCACTGCTACATCCAGAAGGTTCGAGTTACCCTACAGGGGTGAACACCCAGATTCTATTCCTAACACAAGGGGGTCTACAGGAAGGTGTGCCCCAGTAGGACCACAAGATTGTGGGAAGTCCACAACACAGTAATTAGAGCAGGCATTGTACCAAATAACTTCCAAATATTAACTCAGCTAAGCTTCGCAAGAGCCCACGAGGTAGGTACCCTTTTTATGAATGAGGCAGCAGACATATATTGGGAAAGCAACTTTCCCAAAGCCATACAGCTAATAAAAACACTGGAGCTTAGACTTGAACTTTAGAGAGTGGAGCTCCAGAGTCATCTGTTTGACCTTGACACTCACGGAGGGCTCACACATCAGTTTCCTCCAACCTGTCAGAGGCCCAGCATTCCCTCTACCATGGGCACAGCATTATGGTGTGAGTCACAAGCTCCATCCAAGGTCTATATGTTCAAGGAGCTGGTGACTTAGCGCAGCCACCCTGTCCAGTGCTCCAGATTACTCTTTGTCAAGTGTGCAGATCTGTATATGTTAAATTTCTGTTTACTACAGCATAACAAAGAAGTCAATGCAGGCAAGCAAAATCTGTAGGAAACACATTGTTTCAGCCAATCTCTGGGACAGGCAGACAATAGAAGGGAAAAGGCCATGCAGAGAGCTCTGTAAAGAGAAACTGGCTTGCAGCACCCAACCCTGCAGACCTTGGATTGCCCTGGCAGCTCCTGGGGATGAAAGAGCCAGGCGAGTGTCTGAGAGACCCACAGGCCATCCAGGGTGCCTCTCTGAATGACCAGAGCTCCAGAAGGCGTGGCGGATGTGTGTACACACGTGTGACCAGGGCAGTTTCCGGAGAACACTCCATTCTGCATGGCGCCGGCGCCGCCCAGGCCCTGGTGCTATCTGACAGCATGGGCTTAGGAAAGCGCCTGTCTGCTATTCTGTAACTTCTAGGTGGGTCCTGTTATTATTATTAACAAAGATAAGATTACAGCTAATAATAACACTCATGACATTTAAATGCATTTTGTCCTATCGCTTCAGCCTTGCTCTCTGAGGTGGGGTAGAGTTCAAAGTCCACATCTGTGTTCCTCCAGAGGCCCAGTATGCCAATTCATTCAAACACAGATGAAGTTTCCAGAGCTTTCTTAAGCAATGAAGTGGTTTTTGTTTTTATTTGCACTAGTGTGCCAAGCACACTGCAGTTGGAGCTGCTAGAAGGAAAAATGCCTCCAAAAGCCATACTTAACTCTCAACTTCATACCTCTCAGAAAAAGCTGCTAAAAATCTCCTAGAGAACACCCTCCCCCCAAACTAATTTGTGCATTCACCCAGCATTTGAGAGTCTCCTGCAGAGAAGGCTGTGGGCAGCCAGGCAGCACCAAGTAGCTTCTGTTCCTGTCTGGAAGGTGAACAACAGGCAAATTCACTCATCCCTGAGATTTTGCAGGGGTACTGATCCCAGGACCCCTCTCAGATAGCAAAACCCACGGATGTTCAAGTCCCTGATATAAAATAGCTTAGCATTTGCATATAACCTATACACACACTCCCATGAATTTTAAATAATCTCTAGATTACTTGTAATACCTGATACCTGGTAAATGCTATGTGAAGAGTTGCTATATTGTATTGCTTAGGGAATAATGACAAGAAAAAAGTCTGCATATGTTCAGACAGTCTTTTTCCCAAATATTTTCAATCCACAGATTAATCTGTGGATTAATTTAATCTGTTGGTTAAATCCACAGATACAGAAACCATACGTACAGAGGGCTGACTGCACAACAGTGAAGGTACAGTTACAAACTTTGGTGAGTACTAGGAAAGAGAGAAACGAACAAGGGGGGCTATGGTGAAGAACGAAGATGCTGGGAGTGTTCCACTAAGGGGTTCAGCTAATCAGGACAGCAACGGAGGCCTCCCTGAGAAGGCGAAGTTTGTGCCCAGCCCTGCAGGTTGGTGATGAGTTCATGGGGATGGCAGGGTGGGGACACTCCAGGCAGAGTGAACAGCACGTTCAAGGACTTCAAGGGGGCCAAATGGCTGGAACAGACAAGGTGCCAGAAATGTTATAGGGGGGCTCGGCGCCTGTGGCTCAACGGGCTAAGGCTCCAGCCACGTACACCTGAGCTGACGGGTTCGAATCCAGCCCAGACCCACCAAACAACAATGACGGCTGCAACCAAAAAATGGCCGGGCGTTGTGGCAGGCGCCTGAGGTCCCAGCTACTTGGGAGGCGGAGGCAGGAGACTCTCTTGAGCCCAGGAATTGGAGGTTGCTGTGAGCTGTGATGGCACTGCACTCAATCCAGGGTGACAGCTTGAGGCTCTGCCTTAAAAAAAAAATAGGGGACAGCCAG
>CAUYRH010107505.1:0-10912 GCA_963574655.1 Perodicticus potto | reverse complement strand
AATAGGAGATATTTTCATCCACCTGGTTAACATACCATTGATGAGATTTTCTCATTTACTATGTGAAAATATTTTTGATCCGTGTTTAGAAGTTTTCTCCTGACCCTTCAAATATGCACCACAAGTGTGATCTCGCCCTTTCTGAGAAATTTAAATAAAAAGAAAAAAACTGTGATGGTTCTTATACCCTAGGAGAATAAAATCAGACTCTTCACAGGAGGCAGAGAGATATTAGACACCCTCTTATCAGAGCCCAGGACCCTGGTTCAATATCATATGATCAGCAAGGGACCTCCTCACTCCTGACTTTACCCAGAGGAAGGAAGGGCTTGGTTCTGACATGTAACACCCCAACTTCCCTGAGAGTGCTCCCTGGCGGACTGACTTCTTTTTGCCATTCTTGGCATTCTGATGGGTTTGGCAGTCTGGTCACACCCCTCAGGGAGAAAGGCGGCAGCGGCTGGGGCTAAACTATATATATATACATATATATATATATTTTGGTTTCTGCTTTGTGGGAAGCCCATGACAGATGACCAGTGTACCTTTTCCGGTTCATGAGAAAATATCATAAGGGCTCTGGCATTTTAGCCAACATCCTTTACTTAATTTCCCTTGGTGACATCCAGAGTAATCTGGATTTGAGCTAGAATTGCCCAGTCCTTGGTGATATGAGGAATAAGGCATGGTTTGCATCACCTCTCCTTCTGGTATCCCACAACTCTCTTCCTAGGAATGTTTTATCATCCAAGAGAATACACACTATCAAAAATACCTCTAAAGAAGGAATTCTGAAGGCTCAGAGCCTGAAGCTCAAGGGTGCCAGCCACATGTACCAGAGCCAGCCAGTTTGAATCCAGCCCGGGCCCCCCAAACAACAACGACAACTACAACCAAAAAGTAGACGGGTGCTGTGGTGGGTGCCTTTAGTCCCAGCTACTTGGGAGGCTGAGGCAAGAGAATAGCTTAAGCCCAAGAGTTGGAGGTTGCTGTGAGCTGTGACGCCACGGCACTCTACCCAGGGCAACAGCTTGAGACTCTATCTCAAATAATAATAATAATAATAATTCTGCAGGAATAAAAATACCCACTTGGTTTGGCTTTGCCCATTCTGCATACTCTAGCTTTAACTATGACATGATATAGGATATGAAAGTAATTTACAAAGAAGTCACATTAGATGAACTACGTATGTGCCACTCAGCCGCATTTCTAGTTCTCCACAGTTTTCTCCTCTTGCCAAGCCTACAAACCTATATGTGCAGGTAGAATAGGGACTGAAGGGAAAGCAGCCTCAGAAAAAGAGAAAAAAAGAGAAATAAGCTGAGCAAGGTGGAATAAAAACAGTTGCTAGTTTACTTTTAAACTAGCTGCTAAGTTCCTTATCTGAGCAGTTCCTACTTTTCCTAGAAGCCAGACCTATAAGGGATACAGCTTGCAGACACCCCTGTTGGATCTGTAAACACTCTGAAGAATAACGGCTGCAGAGGGAGCTGCGTGCAAGGTCTGGGAATGAACATAAACTAGGCCATCCCCTGCCCAGTCAAAGCAAATACCCCTTGTGGGAATTTGTATTTGACCAGGGCAGAGATCAGGGAATAGCTTGAGCTCTGAAATATGAGCAAGAGAGTGTATACCCTAATCAACAGAGGAGACGCCTCTGTGGTGAGGATCAGGAAAATGCTTCTGTTCCTCTGATTCTTCAGAGGAGACTGACACTTGTGGCATCAACTCCACAGAGGACTAAAGGGGGTTAAACTCCCCTAAGGAATCTGTGTGTGTGACCGCAGACAGGAGGCTGCCCCTACACAAGGCCCAGGGTTCAGTTTTCTCAGGGCTACTCAGAACCTTGAAGTTAATGATCATAGATAGAATAAGAGCTGACATGCTCATTCAAAAAAACTGCTGGTGTTTTTGTTCCCTTACTCAGCCTACCCTCTGGGATAAATGAGATTACAGCCTTCAATAAAAGCTGAGTGGAACAAACACTCAGAGCCATTCACCAACCAGACCCCACAAACTAGCAATGGACCCCTGTGTTTCCCACTTTTGAAAACTCTATTCTGTGTGTCCTGTCTCTTTATTTCTCATGCTTCTAACTTTACTTTTCTTTAGTTGATTCCTACCAGCTTCACAGGTCTTAAAAGACTGCCTCCAGGGTGGGACGCTGGCAAGGTGTTTCTAACTCAGACAATTCCATGGACATTCTCCTATCAATAGAATATAAGGAGACATGATCTGAGCACCCCCGGCGTATGTGTGTTTGTACGTGTGTGTGTGTGTGTGTGTGTGTGAGAGAGAGAGAGAGAGAGAGAGAGAGAGAGAGAATGTATACTGGCTCCCATTAGGAGGCAGGTCAAGCCCCCATGTGTGACAACATGAACAAGAAATACACTTTTCTTGTTTTAAGTCACTGATGTTTTATTGTCTGTTAGAATTGCATGACTGAGTCTCAACTGATAACTATGGAGTCATTTCAAAGAGTTCCTGAGGACTTGGAGGCCTTTAAAATAAGCTTTTCAAGATGGACACTCTATTTTTTTTTAAATTAATTTCACATCCTTCCAAAGAAGGACCAAACCTCTTGTTAAACAAAAGTTCCATCATGACACTGGAATAACTCCTCCTCTGAATGTTCATCTCCACATTTGCTGGAGTTTCTCCCCAGTTGATGACTCCATGAACCTGTGCATGCTTTGTTCTCACAACATCATTCACCACCCATACACTTGTAAGTACACATACTGAGTGTGTGAACAAGTGGGTCATTTTTTTAAAGTATAAAGTCCTTAATTTAATGATGTAATTTTTTAGCAGCCTGTTGCCAATACTTATGTTAGCCATGGGCAAGCATGAATTTGACTCATTCCCTAGAAAACAGAAGTCATGCAACTATTAACATGCTTTTTGTTTGCTTTATTTCTAGTTTGTCCCGAGACAGATAAAGTAGTCACTGAAAGAATTAATTTCTTTCCATAGAAAGTCAATATTTCTTTATGCTGGTGTTAGCATAAAATTTTTTGAGTTCTATTTTCATTATCTCATTTGCCCACCCATACATATGTAACCAGTTACCAAATAGAGATGATTCAACTACTTGAGATTCTCCAGTATCCATTAAGGTAAACTTTTCTATCCTCATTGCCATTATCTTAATCCAAGGAACATTTTTTTTTTTGGTACAACCTCCTGCTAACTGGTCTTCTTAATTTTTTTCCCTTTTTTTGAGACAGAGTCTCAAGCTGTCACCCTAGGTAGAGTGCCATGGTATCATAACTCACAACAACCTCCAACTCAGGCTCAAGTGATTCTCTTGACTCAGTTTTTCTATTTTTTTAGTAGAGACTGGGTCTTGCTTTTGCTCTGGCTCATTTCAAACTCATGAGCTCAAACAATCCACCTGCCTCGGCCTCCCAGAGTGCTACAATTACAGGTGTAAGCCACTGTGACTGGTCCTAACTGGTCTTCTTGATGGCCGCTTTGCTTCTGATATACAAGTTGACCACCCAAGGGACTGTACCAAACTGGTCAACATACAAAAGTGGTCAACATAAGGAACAAGGCCTACTGTACTGACATGTATATGTGGTGCACGACCAGTCCATGAAAATTAAGTCAACTTATGGAGGTGCTCAGTGCAGGGAGATGGTCAATAGTGGAGGAACTACTGTGCTTTCTTTCAAGTCTGAGTTTCCTGCTATACAGTTGTAATGTCAGGACCTATCTCTCTTTCCTCCTTTCATTCATTGGTAAATTTTTATTTTTTTCTTAGGAAGATTTTCTCTGCCTGGCCCTCTCTAATTAAAGACAAGTTCCCTTGAAATAAACTGCAAAACAATTTTGTATTCTTTTTCTCAAAAGTAAGCAGTTAACTATTTTATAATTTCTTCCTGGGATAACTTTAATTTGGGATCTTGCAACTCTTTATCCTGCGCCTGTGTGTTCCTCATGCTGCTGCTGAGATTGTCACACAGAATGCAGGAGCCCCCAACCTGTGGCCCTAGGGCCACATGTAGATTATTTAAGAACTGTTGTAATTGTCTGTGGTGTTGGATATCACAAAAAACACAAAGATTATTTTTTTCTTATCAACTTTCATTTGTCATTGTGTATTTAATATGAGGCCAAAGACAACTCTTATTCATCCACTGTGTGATAGAAAAGAAAAATGGTGGACACTCCTGTTAGAGCTTGACAAAAGAGATTCTTTCATTGTCAATCCTACTGGTCTGCAATCTCCCCTTAGGTTTTAGGTCCATTCATTCCAGGAGATTTTCTTGAATGGAAACTTTACTCTTATTTCAAACAATTGAACTTTTGCTCTTTTGTCTTTAATATCATTGATCTAAATGACTGCTGGCTAACTTTTACTTTTCTTAAAAAAAAACAGAGTCTCACTCTGTTGCCCTGGACTAGAGTACCATGGAGTCACAGCTTACAGCAACCTCAACCTCCTGGGCTTAAGTGATCCTCTTGCTTCAGTCTCTTGAGTAGATGGGACTAACAGGTATCCACCACAATGCCTAGCTAGGTCTTCTTTTTTTGTTTGTTTGGTTTTAGATTTCAAATTAATATGAGGGTACAAATTTTTAGATGACATTGTTTGCACTTCCAAGGTAATGTTCAAGTTGTAGAAGAGTCTTTATTTGAGGGGATCTGCTGAACACCCTCACATTGTGCACATCATGCTCCTGGCTGGGAAGAATCAACATTTTTCAAATTTCCACACTACCCAAAGCGATCTACAGATTTAATGAAATCCCCATCAAAGCACCATTGTCATACTTTGAAGAACTTGAAAAAACTAGTATTTTGTTTGATATGGAACCAGAAAAAATATCGGAATAGCCAATACAATTCTTATAAATAAAAAACTATCTGGATGCATAACATTAACAGACTTCAGGTTATGCTACAAGCCTACAGTGATCAAAACAGCATTGTACTGGTACAAAAAATAAAGACATAGATCTATGGAATGGAAAAGAGAATCTAGAATTGAACCTAGCTGGCTAATTTTCTAGGTTTTTTTGTTGTTGTTGTTTTGTTTTGTTTTAGTAGAGACTGGGTCTTGCTCATTTTGGCCTTGAACTCCTGAGTTCAAGTAATTCACTTTGGCATCCCAGAGTGCTGGAACTACAGGTATGACCCAAGATGCCGGCCAATTGCCAACTTCAAATCTTCTCAGAGGACCCACTCAGAAAGATATTATCACCTATAGGAAGTATTTTCTTAACTCTGTAATGGGTTAGGTACTCATCAGCTATTACGCACAATTTTCTTAGTATTTTACCAACATTCATCAAACTGAATTTTTATTTTCCGTTTTCTTTTTGTACCTTCCACTGAAGTAGAACTTTCTTGAAGGCAAAGGTTATTTTTCACTCATTTTCTTATTATTTCATGTGTCTGAGGCAAATCTCTTACCCTCCTAGGAATTTACTCTCTATATTTGCAAACTTAACTTCATGTTATTTGCTTCTGACAGCTTTGAGGCTTATGAAAACTTACCTAAGGTAATGGGCATAAAATTGTTATATTAATAATAAAATGGTGGTGGGGAACATATCTCAGTATCTTTCTTTGTATATGGATCCTCCATAAATGTCATTTGTTGACAAAGCAAATTAAAACCTAAGTAACATGTGTTAGATATCTAAGAAGGTCGGTCTCTACTCAGTTACTTAGATTCTTTCCCAGCCAAAAGCCATAACTTTTCTGCTCCACAAAACTACTCTGAGTAAAATTTTGCTCTGGTGCCCTATTGAAGCAGTAATTATTCAAAAGTAAAAGCAAGTATCCAATGTACTCAATACTAACATGAAGCCAGTAGACGATCTAATACACGCTCGTGTAAAAGAAAAGTTCAATTAAATTCAAGATGAGTGAAGGGGGCAAGAATGAGGGGGTTTGGTGTGCTCTCACTTACTAGACACAATGTAAGGGTATATGGCACACCTTCTGGGTGTGACACAACTACAACAGGGACTCTACCTAATAAATGCAAACATTGTCACCTAGTTGTTTGTACCTTCACATTAATCTGAAATTTTAAAAAAATTCAGAAGTTTCTTGTTAGGTTGTTCCTCAACAGGAAAGCCTTTGGATCCACATATCCTTCCTTCTGTTTTTATACTACACAACTCATGGCTCCAGTCATTCATTCATTCTCCTTTTATGGTGCAATAGGCAGAATCCTAGGAAAATATTTAAAGATCTGGAATAGAAAGAGTTGACTGGTCAGTGGAGAAAATATATGAAAAAACAAAATAAAACAATGAAACATAAATCAAAACAAACAAACACACACCGCACAGAGGAGCAGTAAGGGCTCTGAGGTGAGTTCTTACTGGGCGATGTTTTGACAACAGTAGGGAAGTGGTTCAAAAAGCATCTTAGCACCATATTAGGGGTGTATACATTGGATACTTTTTCTTCCATTCTTGAGATACTTTGCCAAGGAGAACATGTTCCAGCTCCATCCATGTAAATATGAAAGAGGAAAAGTCACCATCTTTCTTTAAGGCTGCATAATATTCCATGGTATACAAGTACCACAATTTATTAATCCATTCGTGGATCAATGGGATGTCAATCAGGCAGATGAAAATATCTCAGATTGTAAGTGAAGCCCACACACTGTTCCCCATGAGTGAATTAATGTACACAGCTATGCTTAAATAAAAAAAAAAAAAAAAAAAGCATCTTAGCAGATGGTCAGTCAGTGCAAAGTCCCTAGGGAGGGAAAACAAGTTACATGGGTTAAAATACAATTATTAGGAGTTTAAAGGATAATTTTTTAGGAAAGAGGGAGTAAGGATTCCAGACAGATATTTTCTTGCATGTAAAATTAAAGGAGGCAAGGGAAGTTAAATGCATGAGCCATTTAACATTTAGGGAAGTATGTGTGTTTTAGAGAACCCAGGGATTAGTGATGATAAGGAGATGTGGTTTTGTGGTCAGGCCAAGAAAGATTCTGATACCCCATTAAGTTGGTCATGTATGTGCTGTGAGCAAAGGGGAGACCCAGTGGTGTTACAGGAGCAAAGGACATGTTGGATCATGACTTAGTGAGAGCAGGGAGGGGAAATTGTTTGTCTAGAAGCAGATAAAAAGGTGGGTATACCTAGAACTTAAAGAACAGAAACAAGAATCAAGACCATAGGAGGACTTTATAAGATAATGCAAATATAGTAGTTTTTGAATACAAAATTATTAATTGATCTATGCATTAAATTTATGAAGAGATCCTTTTGTAAGCAAAATTTTATGTTAGGAATTTGCCAACATTTCATTACTCATACTAACTCTGATTATTTGGGGTTGGTTTCCTGTATCACTATGTTAAGAAGGATTCTGTGGCTCTATCCAGGCTGCAAGTAAATGAAAACTTGATTGAAAGTCAAGATAAAGGGAATAGTGGCAAAATGAACCGTATTTTCCATACTCATTCAATATAGTAAAACAAAGATGTACATTTCAGTTATGAGACAGGGTTCTAACAGACCATTCCCCTTTTCTCTTCTCTACTCTCATCCTGCTTAACATGCTATACAATTATTCCTGGAACATTTACATCTCTGAATAATACAGCTTGAAAACCATTGTTCTAGTTAAAACACGCTTATCTTTCATAGCTGGAAAAACTATTTTCCATTGATGGAGCTACAACAGCTATTTTCATAAAGAATGTTCTCTAAACTAGGGTTAATGCTTTGTTTTTAACAGACTATTTTGCAATAACAAAGGATACAAGGTGAAAAAATTCTCATCTCAGTAGTTTTAAGAACACAGCTTCTGACTAATGAAATACCTTATGATTTCTAATGGGTTTAGAAGTCTCTAGTCCATCTTAGGTGAATAATATCATTTAAATATTTTCGGCAATTTTCCTTTAACAGGCTTTTAAACTTAATGTTTCTGCCTTGCTTCAGGACAACATCTTTTAATTGCTCTAAATTATCAGTGATGTCTGTAGCATTTTCACTGAACCTGGATTGATTTCAATTAACTTTCACACGCTTTTGCATAAAAGCAGTCTTTTTCAATTTGCCTAATTGGATCACACAACCTCTTGGAGCTGAGGAATGACAGTCGTTAAGTTAAAAGGTTGAGAAAGGAGACAAAAGCAAGGTTGTTTACTGCCTAATGTCTCTGGGTTGCAGTTTTTAGTTGTGCTTGATCAAGGGAGACTATTGGCTAAGAATGTGGGTTACAGGTGAAATGGACTATCACAACAAGGGAGCCCTTGGAATTCCCTGGGGGATACACATTAACTGCAGAGGAGTGACCAGTAAGAATGTTGAAGTCTATTCAAACAACCTTTCACTGGTGAAAACATGGTCTTTTCCCCATTTTTCATTGCCAATGCCTTTGGTAGGAGTGACAAGTTCCCAATGTTACCAGCGTTTGAATGGAGGTTTTTCCACGTTCTTGGTGTTCCTCACAGGAAAGAATGTTAGTATGCACCAAGTAAGGCGAGGAAGTGAAAATATAAATGAAAGTGAAAATACAGGCTCAGGGAGGGGAGTGAGCAGACTCAAAAAAAAAAAAAAATAAAAAAGTAATGGGGGGGGGGGGTTTGCAGCTCCACTACTTGGAAGTGGTTTTAGATCTCCAAAAAGTAGAAATTTAAAATAAAAAAACAATACCGCATAGAATGTCAATAAATATAAAATATTTAGAAATTAAAAAAAAAATAATTGACTGAAGAAACATTCAAGGCCCAGGAAGGAGTGGCTTTTGCTAAGAATTTGGGTAGTCTCAAGAATGGAAAGACAAGCATCCCATGTACTCAGTACCATTCTGAAAACAGTAAACCTGCAAATTAGAAGCCCCACATGAGAGAAAAACACAAATCAATTCAAGACGTGGGGAGTGAGCAAGGGGGGCCCAATCAGCTCCCACCTTGCTGGTACCATGTGGGGTAGACATCACACTTCCTGGGTGAATGACTCACTACAATTCAGACTTTGGACTTTCCCTCACAAAACACAAATAATGCAACCTAATCATATGCACCCTCATGTTAACCCGTGATAATTTAAAGAAAAGAATTTGGGAAGTTATTCCTAAAAATTGGTTCCTTACATTTTCACACATTATATGATTGTGTCACAAGTGTTGTGGTGATTTCAAGAGTGGATAACTTTTAAAACCACTACGTAAATGATTGTGATCAGCCCAAGTTCACATAAGGTGGCAGAAATAGCTGACAGGGTGGTGGAAGCTGGCTCTTGTCAGTGGTTATCAGCCCCTCTAGTCAGCTTCTGCTTACCGGATATTTGAAGACCCGCAGCACCTGATCTTCAAGACCTTTCATCTAGTCTCAGCCCCATCTCCTAGTCTCCTGCTTGGACACCATTGTCAACCCTGCACCAGTGTACACTGCAGGGGAAAATGGAAATCTGCTGGTGCTATTATGTGGAATTGCTGTTGGACAATAAGTGGTTTGAGGTGATAAAACATCAGAGAGTAATTGTAACAAGTAGAACAAAAACATGAGATTCCCAGAACCTTGGAGGGCATAGATATTGAATCTACAAAATTTAAAGTGGAATAAGGTAAATAGCACAGAACCTAGAGTGAATTGGAGAGAAATGAAAAATAAAAGTGAATGAGACAAGGATGCAAGAAACTAACTTTTACACGTACATCTGAGAAATCCAAGAGAACCAATTGAAATTAAAAAAAATTACTGACAATTTAAAGGAATTAGATAACTAGTTGAAAATAGTCAAAAAAAAAAAAAAGAAAGAAACACTGTTTCTTTAAAAGAAAATATATAGTGGAGAATAAAAAGATTCTATTTACTCTCCCATGATAAGGTAATATGTGTTATGAGTGATCTTTAAAAATGTGTAAGATTTACCTGATGATGAAAAAAGGACATCCATAGACTTGGATCTATGAAAAGTTAATCATTATTTGGAAGTAAAACTTAGTATTTAAAAAAAAATCAATTCTCCTGAAATTAATTTCAAATTTGCATGCAATTGTAGAGTGAGTTATCAGTAAAACTTGCCACTTCAGAGTAGACTGGTTGATTGTAAATCACAAGCTTGTAAGAACAGTGAGAAAGACCGGGACAAATAATGAGGGCACAACTCACAATGTCAGCTGATAAAAGAAATAATGTGCATTATATATTACATATAATACATATATTCACTTTAATTCTCACATCAAATATAGATAAACTGATCACAATTTATTTTTGAGTAAAAATCAAAGTATCAATCGGTGCCTGTAGCTAAGTGGTTAGGGCCCTGGACACCGAGGCAGGCAGATTCCAACCTGGCCCGTGCCAGCTAAAACAACAATAACAACAACAACAAAAAATAGCTGAGTGTTGTGGCAGGCACTTGTGGTCTCATCTACTTGGGAGGCTGAGGCAAGAGAATTGCTTAAGCCCAAGAGTTAGAGGTTGCTTTGAGCTGTGATGTCACGACACTCTACCAAGGGCAACATAGTGAGACTCTGTCTCAAAAAAAAGAAAAATCAAAGTAGTATTAAAATAATTATAAATATTATTCTGTAATTACAAAAGGAGATGACAGTTCTGAATTAAAAAAAAAAAAACGTTTGGAGAATACTCAGAGATCTAAAAATAGACTTGCCATTTGACCCTATAATTCCTTTACTTGGTATATACCCAGATGACCAAAAATCACATTACAACAAAGATATCTGTGACCCTATAATTCCTTTACTTGGTATATACCCAGATGACCAAAAATCACCTTACAACAAAGATATCTGTACCAGATTGTTTATTGCAGCCCAATTCATAATTGACAAGTCATGGAAGAAGCCCAAGTGCCCATCAAAACACAAAAGTATTAATAAAGTTTGGAATATGTACCATGTAATATTATTAAGAAATAAAGAAAGATGGATAAATTAGATCACT
>CAUYRH010107503.1:0-14075 GCA_963574655.1 Perodicticus potto | reverse complement strand
AGTTCAGTTTTTCTACCTAGCAATGGCGTTTTCAGACTCACATCGGGGTGCTCAGGGGAAACACTCCTCTCTTCCCACAGCACTCTTCTGTGGGATGAGACAAGAGGTCCACAGTTCACCACCTGTCTGTAGAAAACTGGTAGGAGCAAAAGAAGAAAATAAACAAAGAAAGGAAACAGAAAAGCAAGAAACTCAGAGGTTTCTTGGGGGAGGGGATGGGCACTCTTCCTTTCAGATGAATTTTGCACCTGAAGTGTGCTTTCTTGGGGTTGCAGCTAGTCTCAGCAGAGGTTATCAGCAGAAATCACTTCTCTCTCTCGGCTGGGTTCTCAATATTCAGCTTAATTGTGCAGTTTCAAGAGGTTATCTTCCCTTTTGGATGGGAGCCTTTTTCGGAAGCTGCTTCCAGTTAGCCATCTTGCTCAGCCCTCCCAAACACGCCTCACCACGGAGTGCCCTCACTGTCATGGGTTCCCATTTTTAAGCTTAATATTAGTGACTTCCTCCTGACACCACAATGGATTCTGTGCTGGTTATCTTTGTCCTGAAATCACAATGAGTGTTGTCTGAGTTACCATCTTTAAGCTTTAATTTAGTGACTTTCTCCAGACACCACAATGGGTGTTGACCTGTGTTAACATCTTTAAGCTTAACCTTAGTGACTTACTTTTGACATGACAGTGGGAGTTTCCCTGGGGTACCATTTTTAAGCTCAAATTTTGCGGCTTCCTTCTGACATCACAAAGGGAGTTCCCCTGAGTTACCATCCTTAAGCATAACCTTAGTGATGCCCTCTTGATATGACAATGAGTAAATACCCTGGGTTACAATCTTCCTCCTGACATCACAATGGGTGTTTCTCTCGGTTACCATCTTCTTCCTCACAGGACAATGGGTGTTGCCTTTGCTTACCATCTCTAAGCTTAACCTTAGTAACATCATCCAGATATCAAAATGGGTGCTGTCCTGGGTTACCATCTTTAAGATTAACCTTAGTGACATCATCCTCACATCACAAATGGCAGTTTCCATGGGTTACCATCATTAAGCTTAACCTTAGTGTCTTCCTCCTGACATCACAATAGATGTTGCCATGGGTTACCATCTTCCTCCTGACATAACAATCTGTGTTGCCTTGAGTGACCATCTTCCTCTAGACATCATGATGGGTATAACACAGGGTTACCACTTTTAAGCTTAACCTTAGTGACTTCCTCCTGACTTCACAGTGGATGTTGCCCTAGCATGTCTTTTAAGCATATTCCTAGTGACATCCTGCTAACATCACAAATGGCAGTTGCCCTGGGTTAACATCATTAAGGTTAACCTTAGTGACTGCCTCCTGACATCACAATGGATGTGGGCCTGGGTTATGGAATTTAAGATTAAACTTAGTGACATACTCTTGACATCACAAATGGCAGTTGTCCTGGGTTACTATCATTAAGCTTAACCTTAGTGACATACTCCTGACATCACAATGCGTGTTGTCCTGGGTTATCATCTTTAAGCTTAAACTTAGTGACTTTGTCTTGACATGATAATCGGTGTTTCCCTTGGTTACCATCTTGATGTTTAACCTTAGTGAATTTCTCCTGACTTCAGAATAGGTATTTCCCTTGATTACTCTTTTTAAGCTTAACCTTTGTTATTTCCTCCTGGGTCCCAGTGGATGTAGCACTGGATTTCCATCTTTAAAATTAACATTTGTGACTTTCTCCTGCCATCTCAATGGATGTTGCTCTGGGTTACCATATTCCTGCTGACATCACAAGGGGTTTTGCGCTTGGTTACCATCCTTAAGCTTAACCTTAGTAAAATCATCCTGACATCACAATCGGTGTTGCACTGTGTTATCGTATTTAAGATTAAACTTAGTGACATCCCCTGACATCACAAATGGCTGTTGCCCTGGGTTAGCATCATTAAATTTAACCTTAGTGACTTCCTCCTGACATCACAATGAGTGTTGCACAGGCGTACCATAATCCTCCTGACATCACAATCTGTGTTGCCCTGGGTGACCATCTTCCTCTTGACATCACAATAGGTATATTCCAGTGTTACCATCTTTAAGCTTAATATTAGTGACTTCCTCCTGACATCACAATGGCTGTTACCCTAGGTTACCACCTTTAAGTTTCATCTTAGTGACTTTGTCCTGACACCATAGTGGGTGCTACCCTGGGTTATTGTCTTTAGGCTTCACCTCTATGACGTCCTCCTGATGCCAAGGGAGTGTGGCAATGATTTATCATCTGTTATATTAACCTATGTGTCACCCTCCTGACGACAGAGTGGGTGATGCCCTAGGTTACTATCATTAAGCTTTACCTCAGTGATGTGCTCTGGCCTCCACAGTGGGTTAGAACCTGGTTTATCATCCCTTAGTTCACCTCAGGGATGTCCTTCTAACACCACAATTGTTGTTGCCCTCGGTTACCATCTTTAGGCTTAACCTTAGTGATGTCCTCCTGAACTCACAGTGACTTTTGCTCTGGTTTACCATCTATAAGCTTAACTTCTGTGATGTCCTCATGATATCACAGAAGGTTTTGCCCTGGGTTACCACCTTTAAACTTAAACTCAGTGACGTCTGCCTGACCTCACAGTGCATTTGCCTGGGGTTACCATCTTTAAGGTTAACCTCAATGATGTCCTTTTGACATCACAGTGGTTTTTCCCCTGGGTTACCATCTTTAAGCTTAACCTCAGTGATGTTCTTTTGACATCACAGTGAGTTTTTTCCTCTTTAACATTTTTTAGCTTAGCCTCAGTGACATTCTTTTGATGTCACAGTGGGTTTTTCCCTGGGTTACCGTCCTTTAGCTTAACTTCAGTGATGACAACACATTGGGTGTTTTCCTGGGTTACTGTCTTTAAGCCAAACCTCCATAATGTACTCCTGATGTCACAGTGGTTGTTGCCCTGGGTTACCTTCGATAAGCTTAACCTCAGTGATGTCCTCCAGACATCACAGTGCATTTTTCCTTTGGTTAATATTTCTTAGCTTAGACTCTGTGACGTTCTTTTGACATCACAGTGGGTTTTTCCTTTGGTTACTGTCTTTTACATTAACCTCGGCAACGTCTGCCTGATGTCACAGTGGGTGTTGCCCTGAGTTTCCTTTGTTAAGCTTAACCTAAGTGATGTTCTCCTGATGCCATAGTAGGTGCTGTAGTGGGTTATCATCTTTAAGCTTAATGTCAGTCATGTAATTCTGGAGCCACAGTCAGTCCTGCCCTGGGTTCCCATCTTTAAGCTTAACCTCAGTGACATCCTTCTGACGCCACAGTGGGTGCTGCAATGGATTTGTGTAGTTAAGCTAACCTCATTGACGTCCTCCTGATGCTACAGTGAGTGCTACCTTGGGTCACCATCTTCAATCGTAAACTCAGGACATATTCCTGATGCCACAGTGGGTGCTACCTTTGTTTCCTCTCTTTAGGTTTAACCTCCATGATGTCTTCCTGATACAACTGGGAGGGCAGTCCTGGTTTAGCATTTGTAATGTTAACTTAAGTGCTTCCCTCCTGATGACAAAGTAGGTGAGGCAGTAGGTTACTGTCATTAAGCTTTACCTCAGTAATGTGCTCCGGACTCCACAGTGGGTTAGGCACTGGGTTACCGTCCTTTAGCTTCATGTCAGTGACAACTTCCTGATGCCAAAGTGGGTGCTGCCCTGGATTACCATCATTAAGTTCAATCTCAGTGACATCCTCCTGATGCCAGAGTCAGTGCTGCCCTGGGTTACTGCCTTTAAGCTTAACTTTAGTGACTTCTGTCTGACACCATCTTTGGTGTTGTTCTGGGTTACCATCTTCCTCATAACATCACAAGGGTTGTTGCCTTGGGTTACCATCTTTAAGCTTAAACTTAGTAAATTCTTCCTGACACCATAATGGGTGTTGCCCTGGGTTACCATCTTCCTCCTGACATTACAATGGGTGTTGGCCTGGGTTCCCACATTTAAGCTTAACCTTAATGTCTTCCTCCTGACATAACAATGGGTGTTGCCCTGGGTTACCACCTTTAAGATTAAATTTAGTGACTTCCTCCTGACACCACAACTGGTGTTGCTTTGGTTTACATTCTTCCTCTTGAAATCACAATGGTAGTTGCCCTGGGATACTCTCTTTAAGATTAATCTTAGTGACTTCCTCCTAACATCACAAGATGTGTTGCCCTGGGATATCGTCTTTAAGCTTAACCATATTGACTACCTCCTGACAACACAATGGGTAACCATCTTTATCCTGACTTCACAATGGGTTTTGCCCTGTGTTCACCTCAATAAGCTTAACCTCTGTGATGTCCTCCTGACACCACAGTGGGTGCTGCTCGGGGTTACCATCTTCAAGCTTCATCTTAGTGACTTCGTCCTGACATCACAATGGGTGTTGCCCTAGGTTGCCATCTTTAAGCTTATACCTTAGAGACTTCGTCCTGACACAAAAATGGAAGTTTCCGTGGGTTACGTTCTTCCTCTTGACGTCACAATGGGTGTTGTCCTGGGTTGAAATTTTAAGCTTAACATTAGTGACTTCTGCCTCAAACCACCATGGGTGTTACCCTGGGTTATTTTCTTCCTCCAGAGATCACAATGTCTGTTGCCCTGAGTTACCATCATTAAGCTTAACCTTAGTGACATCCTCCTGATATGACAATGAATGTTGCCGTGTGGTACAATCTTCCTCCTGACATCACAATGTGTGTTGCCCTGGTTATGATCTTCATCCTGACAGAAAAATATTTAGGCTTAATCTTTGGGATGTCCTCCTGATGCTACAGTGGGTGCTGTCCTGTGTTACCGTCCTTAAGCTTAACCTTTGTGATGTCCTCCTGATTCCACAGGGCTTTCAGCACTGGGTTTCCATATTTCAGCTTAAACTCAGTGATATCATTCTGATGTCACAGTAGGTGCAGCCCTGGGCTACCATCTTTAAGCTAAACCTCAGTGATGTCCTCCTGGTACCAAAGTGGGTGTTGTCCTTATTATTGTCTTTAATCTTAACCTTAGTGACATCCTCCTGATGCCACATGAGGCGCGGCACTGGATTTCTGTCGATAAGCTTAAATTCAGTGACATCCTCCTGATGCCACAACAGGTGTTGCCCTGGGTTACGGAAGTTAGGCGTCACATCCGTGATGTCATCCTGATGCCACAGCAAGTGTTAACCTGGTTTACCATTGTTAAGCTTTACCTTAGTGACATGCTCCTGACACTAGATTGGTTGCTGCCCTGGGTTTCAGTTCTTAAGCTTAATCTCAGTGACGTCCTCCTGACGTCACAGTGGGTGGTACCATGGGTTACTGTCTTTAATCTTAAACTCAGTGACAACCTCCTGATGTCACAGTGGGTACTCTACTGAGTTACTATCATTAAGCTAAACCTCAGTGTTGTCCTCCTGACATCACTGTGGGTGTTTCCCTGGGCTACCATTGTTAAGCTTAACCTCTGTGACATCCTTATGATGCCACAGTGGGGGCTGATCTGGGTTACTGGTGTTAATATTAACTTTATTGATGTCATCCTTACTCCACAGTGGGTGTTGCCCTGGGTTACCATCTTAAAGCTTAAACTTAGTGAATTCTTCCTCACACCATAATTGCTGTTGCTCTGTGTTACTGTCCTTACACTTAACCCCAGTGACATCCTCCTGACACCATGACAGGTGTTGCTCTGGGTTACCGTTATTAGGCATCAGCTCAGTGATGTCCTCCTGATGCAACAGTGAGTGCTGCCCTGGGTTACCATTGTTAAGTTTTACCTAAGTGACGTCCTCCTGACACCACAGGGGTTTCTGCTCTGGGTTTTGATCCTTAAGCTTAGTATCAGGTACGTCCTCCTGACATCACAATAGGTGTTGGCCAGGGTTACCCAAGATAAGATCAACCTCTGTTATGTCCTCCTGACAACACAGTGGGTGTTGCCCTGGGTTACCATCTTTACACTTAATCTTAGTGACTTCCTCCTGTTATCACAATGGATGTTTTCCTGAGTTGCCATCTTTAAGATTATAAAAGATGAAATTTTCTCCTGACATCACAATGGGTGTTACCCTGGGTGACATTCTTCCTCCTAACATCACAAAGGTTGTTGCCCTGTGTTATGATCTTCGTCCTGACATCACAATGTGTGTTTGCCTAGGTAACCCTCATTAAGTTTGACCTCAGAAACGTCCTCCTGACCTCACAGTGGATGCTTCCTCTGTGAGGAAACAGGGGTTTTCCATGGGTTACCATCCTTAAGCTTAAACTCAGTGATGTCCTGATGTCACAGTGAATGGACTGTGGACTATTGTCATTAAAGTTAACCTCAGTGACTTCCTTCTGATGCCACAGTGGGTGCTAACCTGGGTTAAACTTTTTAGCCTTAACCTCAGTGACATCCTCCTGATGCCACAGTGGGTGCTGCCTTGTGGCACTGTCATTTAGCTTAAAGTCAAGACGTCCTCTTGATGCCACAGTGGGTGCTACCCTCGGGAACCATCTTTAGGCTTAACCTCATTGACATCATCCTGATGTCACAGGGGTTATGACCCTGAATTACCACCTGTAAATTTAACCCAAGTGCCATTCTCCTGACACCACAGTGGGTGAGGCCCCGTGTTACTGATGTTAAGCTTTATCTAAGTGTCATCCACCTGGCTCCATAGTGGGTGTGGTCCTGGGTTATCATCCTTAAACTTCACCTTAGTGACATCTTCCTCATGCCAAAATGGGTGCTGCTCTGGATTACTGTCATTAAGCTCAACATCAGTGTTGTCCTCTTGATGACACAGTGAGTGCTGCCATCGGTTACCATCTTTAAGCTTAACCTAGTGACTTCCTCCTGACACGATATTTGGTGTTGCCCTAGGTTACCATCTTCCTACTGACATCACAATGGGTGTTGCCCTGGGTTACCATCTTTAAGCTTAACTTTAGTGATTTCCTCCTGTCTAGACAATGAGTGTTGCCCTGGATTATGATCTTCCTCCTGACATCACAATGGGTGTTGCCCTGGGTTACCATCTTTAAGCTTAACCTTATGTCCTCCTGACATCACAATGGGTGTTCACCTGGGTTATCATCTTTAAGCTTAACCTTATTGTCTTCCTCCTGACATCACAATGGCTGTTTCCCAGGGTTACCACTTTAAGTTTAATCTTAGTGATTTCCTCCTGACATCAAAATAGACGTTTCCCTGGGTTACTGTCTTTAAGCTTAACCATACTGACTTCCTTCTGATAACACAATGGGTATTGCTGTGCGTTACTGCCTTTTAAGCTCATACCTTAGTGACTTCCTACTGACAGAACAATGGGTGTTGCCCTGGGTTACCATCTTCCTCCTAACATCACAATGGATCTTGTCCTGGTTTGCCATCTTTAAGCTTAACCTATTGTATTTAGCTTGACAACACAATGGGTGTTGACCTGGGTTACCATTTTCTTCTTAACATCACAATATCACAATGTGTGTTGCCCTGGGTTAGCATCTTTTTTTTTTTTTCTGATAGAGACAGAGTCTCACTTTATCATCCTTGATAGAGTTTCGTGGCATCATACAGATCACAGCAACCTTCAACTCCTGGACTTAGGCGATTCTTTTGCCTCAGCCTCCCGAGTAGCGAAGACTATAGGTGCCCACCACAATGCCTGTCTATTTTTCTGTTTTGCATTTCAGCTGAGGCTGGGTTTGAACATGCCACCTTCGGTATATGGGGCCGGTGCCCTACTCAATGAGCCACAGGCGCCACCTTGGGTTACCATCTTCAAGCTTAACATTAGTTACTTCCTACTGACTTCACAACGTGTGTTGCCTTGGGTAATCATCTTTAAGTTTAACCTCCCTGATGAAATCCTGAAGTCACAGAGGGTGTTGCCCTGGGTTAACATCTTTAAGCTTAACCTCAGTGACATCCTCCTGACGCCACAGTGTGTGTTGCCCTGGGTTAACATCTTTAAGCTTACCTTCAGTGATTTCATTCTGAGTTCACAGTGTGTGTTGCCCTGGGTTACCATCTTTAAGCTTAACCTCACTGCAGTCCTCCTGATGTGACAGTGGGTGTTGTACTGGGTTACAGTCATTAAGCTTAAATGCTATGAAGTACTCCTGACACCAAAGTTAGTGTTGCCCTGGGTTTCCATCATTAAGTTCAACAGCAGTGATGTCTTCCAGATCCCACATTGAGTGATCCCCTGAATTACCTTCATTAAGCTTAACCTCAGTGATGTCCTTGTGACACCACAGTGAGTGTTGCCCTTATTTACCATCATTATGCTTAACATCAGAGACGTCCTCCTGATGCCACAGGGGGTGTTGCCCAGATTAACATAGTTAAGCTTATCTTCAGTGAGGTCCTCCTGAAACCACAGTGAGTGTTGCCCTAGGTTACCATCATTAAGCTTAAACTCAGTGACATCTTCCTGAGGTCACAGTGGGTATTGCCTTGGGTTAACATTGTAAACCTTCATCTCAGTTGTGGCCCTAGGTTACATCTTTAAGCACAACCACAATGACGTCCTCGTGATGCCACTGTGGGTGCTGCCCTGGGTTACGATCATTAAGCTCAACCTCAGTGACCTCATTGAGACACCACCACTTGCGTTGCCCTCTGTTACTGTCCATAAGCTTAACCTCAATGACGTCCTCCTAATGCCACCCTGGGTGTTGCCCTGGGGTTCCATCCTTAAACTTAACCTCAGACACATCTTCTTAACACCACAGTGGGTGTGGCCCTGGGAGACCATCTGTAAGCTTAACCTTAGTGACTTCTTCTTGACCCCACATTTAGTATTGCCCTGGGTTAGCATCTTCCTCCTTTCATCATGATAGGTGTTGTTGGGTTACCAGCTTTAAGCTTAACCTTAGTGACTTCCTGCTGACACCACAATGTGTGATGCCCTGGGTTAACATCTTTTAAGTTTAACCTCATTGACGTCCTCCTGACCTCACCATGGTTGTTGCTATGGGTTACCATCCTTATGCTTAACCTCAGTGACGACCACCTGATGGCGCATTAGGGGTTACCCTGGGTTATATTCATTAAGCTTAACATCCTAAATTTAATGTTGACGTCATAGTGGATGTTGTGCCAGGTTACCTCCCCTAAGCTTAACATCCTTGACATCCTCCTGGCGAGTCACTGGGTGTTGCCCTCGGTTACTTTCTTTAAGCTTAAACTCAGGGATGTCCTATGACTTCACAGTGGGTTTTTCCCTTGGTTACAATCTTATAGCTTAACCTGAGTGACATATTCCTGACCTCACATTGGGTGTTGACCTGCGTTACCATCATTAAGCTTAACGTCTGTGACGTCCACCTGACGTCACAGTGGGTATTGTCCTGGGTTGCCTTCATTAAGCTTAATTTCAGTGACGTCCTCCTGATGTCACAGTGGGTGTTGCCCTGGTTTACCGTCTTTAAGCTTGACCTCAGTGATGTCCTCCTGACTTCACAGTGGGTTTTTCCCTGGGTTACTGTCTTTAAGCTTAACCTCAGTGATGTCCTCCTAACAATACAGTGAGTTTTGGCCTGAGTACCATCCTATAGCTTAACCGCCGTGATGTAATCCTGAACTCACAGTGGTGTTTGCCATGGGTTCCCCTCATTAAGCTTAACCTCAGTGACTTCCTCTTACTTCACAGTGGGTGTTTCTATCTTTTACCATCTTTAAGCTTAGCGTCAGTGACATTCTTTTGACGACAGTTGATTTTTCCCTTCATTACCGTGTTTTAACTTAACCTCAGTGTCATCTTCCAGACATCACATTGGATGTTGCTCTGGGTTACCGTCTTTTAGCTTAATGTCATTGATGTCCTCCTGACGTCACAGTGGGTGTTGTCCTGGGTAACCTACATTAAGCTTAACACCAATGAATTCCTCCTGACGTCATAGTAGGTTTTGCCCTGGGTTACCGTCTTTAAGCTTAACCTCAGTGACGTCTTTTTGATGTCTCAGTGGATTTTTCCCTTGGTTGCCAAATTTTACCTTAGCCTCAGTGACATCCTTTTGATGTCTTAGTGGGTTTTGCCCTGCCTTACCGTCTTTAAGATTAACATTCGTGATGACCTTATGGTGTCATAGTAGGTTTTGTCCTGGGTTACCATCTTTAAGCTTAACCTCAGTGACATCCTTTTTACATCACAATGGGTTTTTCCCTTGGTTACCATTTTTTAGCTTCACCTCAGTGACGTTTTTTTGACATTGCAGTGGGTTTTTCTCTTGGTTACTGTCTTTTAGCTGAACTTCAGTGACGTCACATTGGGTGTTGCTCTGGGTTACTGTCTTTAAGCTTAACTTCCATGATGTCCTCCTGATGTCACATTGGCTGTTTCCCTGGGTTACCTTCATTAAGCTTAACCTCAGTAAGGTCCTCCTGACGTCACATGTGGTTTTTCCTTTGGGTTACCATTTTTTTAGCTTAGCCTCTCTGACGTTGTTTTGACGTCACCATGGGTTTTTACCTTGGTTACCACCTTTTAGCTTAACCTCAATGATGTCTTCCTGATTTCACATTGGGTATTGCCTTGGTTTACCGCCTTTAAGCTTACCCTCCATTACTTCCTCCTGATGTCACAACATGTGTTGCCCTGGGCTACCTTATTTAAGCTTAACCTAAGTGATGTCCTTCTGACGTCACAGTAGGTGTTGCCCTGGGTTACCATCTTTAAGCTTAACCTCATTGACATTCTTTTGATTCCATAGTGGGAGCTGCCCTGGGTTACCGTTTATGCTTAACCTCAGTGACATCATCCTGACCCCACAGTGGGTCCTTCCCTGGGTTACCATCTTTAGGCTTAACCTCAATGACATCCTCCTGATGCCACAGTCGGTGCTGCACTAGGTTACCATTATAAAGCTTAACCTCAGTGATGTCCTCCTGATGCCAGAGTGGGTGCTTCTCACGGGAACCATCTTTATGCTTCATCTCAGTGACATCCTCCTTACGCAACAGGGTCTGAGGCCCTGAATTTCCATCTTTAAGTTTAACCTTAGTGCCATCCTCCTCATGCCACATTGGGTGAGGCTCCAGCTTAGTTTTGTTAATCTTTACCTCAGTATTGTCCACTGGACTCCACAGTGGGTTTGGTCCTGGGTTATCATCCTTAAACTTCACCTCAGTGATGTGCTCCTCATGCCAAAATGGGTGCTGCTCTGGATTACTGTATTTAAGCTCAACTCAGTGTCGTCCTCTTGATGCCATGTTGGGTGCTGCCCTTGATTACCATCTTTAAGCTTAACCCCCTTAGTGACATCCTCCTGACACCATATTTGGTATTGCCCTGGGTTACCATCTTTCTCCTGATGTCACAATGCTTTTTGTCTTGGGTTACCATCTTTAAGCTTAACTTTAGAGATTTTCTCCTTTCTCGACAATGGGTGTTGTCCTAGGTTATGATCTTCCTCCTGACATCACAAAGGGTGTTGCCCTGAGGTAACATCTTTAATCTTAACCTTAGTTTCTTCTTCCTGACATCACAATGCTTGTTTACGTGGGTTAACGCTTGAAGATTAATTTCAGTGACTTCATCCTGACATCACAATGGATGTTGCCCTGGGTTACTGTCTTTAAGCTTAACTATAATGACTTCCTTCTGATAACACAAAGGGTGTTGTTGTGCATTACCATCTTTTAAGCTCCTAACTTAGTGATTTCTTACTGACAAAACAAGGTGTGTGCCCTGGGTTACCATCTTCCTTCTGACATCACAATGACTGCTGATTCACCATTTTTAAGCTTACCCTATTGAATTACTCCTGACAACAATTGGTGTTGCCCTGGGTTACTATCTACCTCATAATATCACAATGGTTGTTTCCCTGGATTACCATCTTCCTCCTTATATCACAGTGGGTGTTGCCCTGGGTTAGGATCTTTAAGCTTAACAATAGTGACTTCCTACTGACTTCACAATGTGTGTTGCCATGATTTACCCTCTTTAAGCTTAACCTCCCTGATGAAATCCTGACATCACAGTGGGTGTTGCCCTGGGTTAACATCTTTAAGCTTAACCTCAGTGATGGCCTCCTGATGCCACAGGGTGTGTTGCCCTGGGTTAATTAAGCTTAACCTCAGTGACATCCTCATGATGCCACAGTGGTATTTACCCTTTGTTAATATCTTTTACCTTAACCTCAGTGACTTCATTCAGAATTCACAATGTGTGTTGCTCTAGGTTACCTTCTTTAAGCTTAACCTCACTGTGGTCTTCCTGAAGTGACAGTGTGTGTTGCACTGGGTTACAGTCATTAAGCTTTAATGCAGTGAAGTACTCCTGACACCAAAGTGAGTGTGGCCCTGGGTTCCAATCATTATGTTCAACAGCAGTGATGTCCTCCTGCTACCACAGTGGGTGATCCCCTGAATTACCATCATTAAGCTTAACCTCAGTGACATGCTTGTGACACCACAGTGGGTGTTGCCCTCGGTTACCATCATTACACTTAACCTCAGTGATGTCCTCCTGATGCCACAGGGGGTGTTGCTGTAGATTAACCTTGTTAAGCTTACCTTCAGTGAGGTTCTCCTGAAGTCACGGTGGGTTTTTCCCTGGGTAACCATCTTTGAGCTTCACCTCAGTGATGTCTTTTTGATGTCACAGTGGGTGTTTCTCTTGGTTATAGTCTTTTAGCTCAGCCTCACTGATGTCCTTTTGACGTCAAAGTGGGTTTTGCCTTGGTTTACCTTCTTTCAGCTTAACCTCCGTGAGGTCCTCCTAACTTCACAGTGGGTGTTGCCCAGGGTTACCTTTGTTAAGCTTAACCTCACTGACGACCTCCTCATGTCATAGTGAATGTCGCTCCGGGTTACCATCTTTAAACTTAACCTCACTGATGTCATTTTGACATCACAGTCATTTTTTCCTTTGGTTACCGTCTTTAACCTTAACCTCAGTGATGTCCTCCTGACATCACAGTGGGTGCTGCCCTGGGTTACCCTCTTTAAGTTTAACCTCAGTGATGTCCTTTTGACATAACAGTAGATGTTGTCCTGTGTTACCATCTTTAAGCTTAACCTACTCATGTCATAGTGGGTTTTGCACTGGGTTACCATGATTAAGATTAACCTCAGTGATATAATTTTGACATCACAGTGGTTTTTCCTTTAGTTACCATCTTTAACTTAACCTCAGTGAAATCCTCCTGACATTACAGTGGGTGTTTCCCTGGGTTACCATCTTTAAGCTTAAGCTCAGTGACATCCTCCTGACATCACAGTGGGTTTTTCCCTGGGTTACCATCATTAACTTCAAACTCTTCGATGTCTTTTGACGTCACACTGGGTTTTTCCCTTGGTATCTTTAAGCTTAACCGCAGTGATGTCCTCTTGACATCACAGTGGGTGTTGCCCTGGGTTACCATCTTTAAGCTTAACCTCAGTGACATCCTCCTGAATTAACAGTGCATGATTCCCTGGGTTACCATCTTTAAACTGAACCTCTGTGGCATCCTCCTGATGTCAGAGAGGGATATTCCTTGGGTTACCGTCTTTAGGCTTAACTTCAATGACTTCCTCCTGACATTACAGTGTGTTTTGTCCTGGTTTATTTTGACTTCACAGTAAAATTTTACCTTAGTTACCATCTTTTAACTTAACCTCAGTGACATCTTCCTGTCATCACATTGGGTGTTGCCCTGGGTTACCTTTGTTAAGCTTAACCTCGGTGACGACCTCCTCACGTCATAGTGTTTGTTGCCCTGGGTTACCATCTTTAAGCTTAACCTCCGTGACATCCTCCTGAAGTCACAGTGGGTTTCGCTCTTGGTTACCGTCTTAAATCTTAATCTCATTGAAGCCCTTCTGATGTCACAGTGGGTTTTGCCCTGGGTTACCATCTTTAAACTGAAACTCAGTGACATCCTTTTGACATCACAGTGGGTTTTTCCCTTGGTTACCATCTTTTAGCTTAGTCTCAGTGACGTTATTCTGACATCAGTGTGTTTTTTTCCCTTGATTACCATCTTTAATCTTAATCTCAGTGAAGTCTTTCTGAACTTGCAGTGGGTTTTGCCCTGGGTTACCATCTTTAAGCTCAAAATCAGTGATGTCCTTTTGAAGTCACAGTGGGTTTTTCCCTTGGTTA
>CAUYRH010107501.1:0-11284 GCA_963574655.1 Perodicticus potto | reverse complement strand
TCTTTGTTTTATATTTTGTTTTTGTGATGAATCATATTTATAGATTTACGTATATTGAAACAGCCTTGAGACCCTGGGATAAAATCCTCTTAGTCATGATGTATAATTTGTCTGATGTGTTGTTGGAGTCTGTTTGCTAGGATCTTATTGAATATTTTTGCATAAATACTCATTAGGGATATTGGTCTATGATTTTCTTTTCTTGTTGGGTCTTTTCCTGGGTTTGGGGATCAAGGTGATGTTTCCTTCATAGAATGTGTTGGGTAGTATTCCTTCTTTTTCTATGTTTTGGAAAAGATTAAGACATATAGGTACTAGTTCCTCTTTAAAGGTTTGTTAGAATTCTTATGTGAAACCATCTCTCCTGGGCTTTTCTTTTTAGGAAGATTTTGTATAGTTAATACTATTTCATAACTTTATATAGGCCTGTTCAACATTTGCACCAGAATGTTTATTGCAGACCAATTCATAATTGCTAAGTTATGGAAGAAGCCCAAGTGTCCATCCACCCATGAATGGATTAATAAATTGTGGTATGTGTACACCATGGAATATTATGCAGCTTTAAAAAAGATGGAGACTTTACTTCTTTCCTATTTTCATGGATGGAGCTGGAACATACTTTTCTTAGCAAAGTATCTCAAGAATGGAAGAAAAAATATCCAATGTACTCAGCTCTACTATGAAACCAATTTATAAACACCCACACTTTCATATGAAAGCTATAACCCAACTATAGCCCAAGAAGAAGGGGAAAGAGGAGGGGGGAGAGGACAGGAGGGGGCAGAATGAGTGAAGGGAGGGTAATTGGTGGACGACACCTATGGTATATTTTACAAGGGTACAAGTTAAATCTACTGTGTAGAATATAAATGTTTTAACAATAACTAAGAAAATGCATTGAAGGTGATATTAACCAGTTTGATGGAAGTATTTCAAATTGTATATAAAACCAGCAAATTGTACCCCATAATTGCGTTAATGTACACAGCCATTATTTAACAAACAAACAAACAAAAAGATTCACAAAATAGATCACTTCTAGAGAGAGGTCAAGATATTTGCAACAGAGAATTACAGACCACTTGAAAAAAAATGTGGCTCTGACTATGGCACTTAGAGTGACTATGCCCTAAATGAGTGGGGTCATGTCAAATCCATCAAGCCATAGGTTGACTAGGTGCAGAAGCCATGCCTCATAAGATACACAGACACGAGGAGGTGTATCAAAAATTAGACATGTGCTTCTTCAGGCTGTGAAAGTATACTTCATAAACAAATGTACAGGTTTTCATATCATTTATAAGTGCTACACCTTGAGATTTTATTTATGGCCACATGAGAAATCACCTAAGACCAATTTATGAAAGAGGAAAAAAAATGCCAAACTTAGTTCACAGAAGGGTCAATTCCGTACATGGGTCGAAGCTGAACAGAGTCCGTACGACCAGGCTATTAAAGGGTTCCCTGAAAGGGAAAACTTCTCATGAATAGCACTTGAAGTTCTTCACACAGTCCTATAGGGTGTAAGAAGAGAAATGGCTCTAGGAAGAACTCATTGAAGGAATAAAAACAGAGACGTTTGGGGATTTGCAGGAGGTCCGGAGAATAGGCATGGAAACCCAATGTAGACCCCAAATGGAGAAATATTTGTATGGCATATTTGCACCTGTCAGAGGATTATACTTTATATTTTCCTAATATAACAACTATTTAATATCATAAATAGCTTTCTTAGCTCTGCTTTTACTGCATCCCATTAATTATATATTTTATTCTCATTCATTTCAACGAATTGATTTTAATTTCCCGCAGAATTTCTCTTTGATCCATGGGTTATTTAAAAGTGGCTGTTTAATTGCTATATATTTGGAATTTTTAAGGTGTTTTTTTCCTCTTAAAATGTTGTCCACAACAAGAGAAATAAACATGTGCACTGAGAAGCAAGCACATGTGCTCTGCTGTTGATTAAATTTCACTGGGTAATAGTCTCCTATAAACATGACTTTGCTGTCGAAAGGCCATAGATTAGTGAAAGAGAAGTGTTACTTTTTTCAGCTTTAGTTGTGGATGCATATTTGTTTTACCAGGATTTATCTCTTAAATTTTGTAGCTCTGGTCTTATAATACGCACACTTAAGATGTTAAGTTTGGCAGTATCAACCCCTTTTTCATTATATAATGTCTCACTTTATTCGCTATCATAGTTCTTGTCCAGAAGTCCTTTTGTCTGTTATTAATATTGCTAGTTCAGCTTTCCTTTGTTATTGATTACTTAATACGGCTTAATCTACCTTTATATTTACCCAGTGTCTTCATATTTGAAGTAAATTTAAAGCATGGACTGTGCCTTTTTTTTCCATTCTGTTCTGCTCTATCCTTTTATTTGTTATGCATCATTTACAATTCATTATTCAGATAAAAAATGTACTCTTTTTTGTAGATTATTTTTATTTCTTCCACTCTTTTTCTTTTCTTTTTCCTGTTTTTTTTTTGAGACAGAGCCTCAAGCTGTCACCCTGAATAGAGTGCCATTACAGCAACCTCCAATTCCTGGGCTCAAGCGAGTCTCTTGCCTCCGCCTCCCAGGTAGCTGGGGCTGCAGGCGCCTGCCACAACGCCCGGCTATTTTTTGGTTGCAGCCGTCATTGTTGTTTGGCGGGCCCAGGCTGGTTTCGAACCCGCCAGCTCAGGTGTACGTGGCTGGCACCTTAGCCTGCTGAGCCACAGGCGCCGAGGCTTTTTCCTGTTTTTTTTATTCCCTTTGGTTACCCAAACATTTATTAGGATTCCATTTAATCTTCTGTGCTGATTCATTATTTACACTTCTTTCAATAATGTTTCTGGCAGCTGCCTAGGGTTAAAAATATATATCTTGGTCATCAATGTCCAAATTTCAACAATATTATCCCACTGTAGATAAAGTGCAATGACTCTTCAGTGTTACATTCCTAAATCCTCTTCCCATCCTTTGTACTGTTATGCTCATAATCTCTAATTTTACATATGCTATAACTCTCAATACAATATTATTATATTTGTTTCAAGTAGTTGCTTTCCTTTTAGGATATGACAATTCTTTAATTAATTTTAATCTTACCTTCTTTATATCTATGTATTTCCAGCACCATTCACTCCCTTTTTCAGACTCAAATTTTTAGTCTGCTATCATATTCTCTCCACCTGAAGAATTCCCTTTAATACTTATTGCATAATCTGAAAGCATAAGTTCCCTCAGTTTTTGTTAGACTTTGTTTCAATTTTTCTTTAATTTTTGTAAGATTGTGACACTGGGTATAAAATTATGAGTAGAAGGGACTCTTTTTTCTTTAAAATTATTAATATGTTTAGTATTTTGTTTTCTGGTTTGCATAATTTATGAGAAAATGTCTCTTATTATTATTTTCTTCATTTTTCTCTATGTGACATTTATTTTTTTCTTTTTACTGCCTTCAAGGTTTTTCTTTTTTTATTTTGTTTTCCATAGTTTCAATGTAATACACCCAGAACCAGCTGGTTTGTTTGCTTCCTTGTATTTACCCTTCTTGGTATTCTTAAATTGACTTGAAATGGATTTTGGTGTTTGGTATTTGTGTGGAAATCAAGTGACTTAGGGAAAGTTGAGCTGTCAAGTATTGAAGTAGCCAATTAATGCAAAAACCAAAGTGGAAGTAGCAACAATCGTACCTGTGATCACTTATCTTGGTAATATAAAGCAAGGAAGCACTGATTTTTCCCTGTTCTATTGCTCCTTGTGAAGTAGCTTTTCAAGTGAGGACCAGTGGATCAGCGCAGATTTTAGAAGGATGCTTTGTTCTCTCTTATTTATTTTATTTATTTATTTTTTTAATAGGCAGCAAATATTTATAAATAAAAAATAGAAGATAATTTCAAAAAACAGATCATGCCAAATCTTACAGTCAATAGAAAAAGGAGAAATACTTCAAATTCATTCTACTTAATCTGGATACACCTGATATTAAAATTGGGAAAAACATATTATTACAAAGGGAAACTTCAAATGTATTTCACTTATAAATGAGGATGCAATATACTAAAAACATATTAATATGGTGAATTAAAAATTATTGCTCAAATAATGTACTTTGGTCAAAATTAAATCCAACTTATGTGAAAATTAGTCACTATTTTCTTTTTTTTTCTTTTCCTTCCCCCACTTTCCTCCTTCTCTCTCTGTCTGCTTTCCTTTTCCCCCACCCCCATTGTGTCATTAATTGTCATTATTATCCTCATATCAAAGTTGAATACATAGGATTCATACTTCTCCACATTTATGCGGAAGGAAAAAGACCTTTTATTATAAAGATACTTGTACTAGACTGTTTATCACAGCTCAATTTACAATCGCCAAAATGTGGAAACAGCCTAAATGTCCCTCAACCCAGGAATGGATTGACAAGCTGTGGTATATGTATACCATCGAATACTATACAGCCAATTAAAAAAAAATGGAGCTTTTGAAGCATTTGTATTAATCTGGATGGAAGTGGAACACATTATACTTAGATCAGTGCAGATTTTAAGTTCTCCTCACTATTGAGGGATCCCTGAAAAGAAAGGCTCTTGCATTTCTATGGACTAAGGAGGTGGGGGAATAGGAGAAGGCAAGGTTGAGAGTGGAAATGTACTGAGTGAGAGGGGAAAAGTATCTTTAGGTTTTCCTGAAGGGAGGCCTCCA
This sequence comes from Perodicticus potto, assembly GCA_963574655.1. Lineage (NCBI taxonomy): Eukaryota > Metazoa > Chordata > Mammalia > Primates > Lorisidae > Perodicticus > Perodicticus potto. The sequence goes on along the minus strand of CAUYRH010107501.1, from coordinate 6,585 downwards.
AATGGAGGAACCTGGGTAGATACGTGGATATGAGCATGGCTAGTCTGGGGTAGCTAACTCCCTTCCTAGAACTCCCTTCCCAAACTGTAATGCACTGCTATGCACCAAGACTGATGTGGGGTGGACGTCTCCCACATGCCCACCTGCCAGAGAAGCCTTTACAATTGGCCTGTGGTCGGGCCGGAAACTCAGTCAGAAGGTTTTGGATGAGCAGAACTCTTCAACATTCATTTCAGAAAATTCTCAGTTGTGAATTTTACAAATATTTTCTTCTCCCTCTTTCTCTGTGTTCCTCAGACTGCAATTTCATACATGTTAGAACATTTGATATGGTTCCTTAGCTGTGGAATGTCCTGCTTTTGTTCCTATACTATCTTTTTTCTTCTGTGTTTAAGCACAGATAATTCCCCTTGAGTTCTTCTTAATGTTATTAAGTCTTCCTTGGTTGTGTTGATTTTACTAATGAACCCAAGGGAGGTATTATTTTTCTCTTTTATGTTTTTTAATTTCTACAATTTTTATGTTATTCTTTCTAATATCTAACTCTGTGAAATTACCCATCTGATCTTGTCGTCTGTCCTCTCATTCTATTAGAGATTTCATAACTTTATATATACTACTTATAGTTTTAAATTCTCTGTAAAACAGGTATTCATAACATCTATCTCACCTCTGAATCTAGTTATGAGGATTATTCTTTCTCTTGGGGGCATTTTTGTTTGTTCTGTTTTTACCATGGCCATTTATATATTTATTTATTTAGCCCTTTTAGGTGCCCTGTAACTTTATGTTAAAATCTGAAATGTTTAAAACTGAAGTAGTAGATTTGTACTACAAAAAGATCCCAACTTTCCTTTGGCTAAGCCTTTAGTTGAGGAGTTATTACTGTATGTAGGATGGGTGGTGTACTTTATCAGAGAATAGTTTACTTTTAATACTATATCAGAGGAAAATGTGTTTGATCCTGAATTTTAAGTTGCATGTTAACTCGGGAAAGCATGGCTCTACGCTCTTCTCTGTCCTCAATCCTTCTTCCAGCAACGTCCTGCTGTCTTTGTGCCTCAAGTCCTCTGGCTCCTGGTGCTGTCCTGGTAATGTGGTACCTGTTCTTGTGTTGAAGACTTGGCCTCAGGCTTGTGTACAGTCCCTGGCCCTGTGCTGTGCACAGCTTTCCCTCCCCTGACGAGCATTTTGAGCTCAGTTCTTAATCCTGACTCTTACCCAGCATTAAGCTTCATTCCTCCCTCCTCATCTGCTGAAATGAGTGTTCCCCGACACTCCACAGCCAGAAGCATTGCTTTCTTCCACACGTTGTTTTTCTGTCACGGTGTTAGAAGGGAGGGGGCTTGTAGGAGTTGTGTGTTCCCTTTGTGTGGCTGCCGTTCTCCTCCCGCAGGTGCGTATCACAAACAACACAGCTCAGGCCTCTGCGCAATCTGTTCTGAGAGTTTTAGTGGGGTTTGTGGAGAGATAACAGCCAAGAGGCTACAAACTCCCCTCAATTCCTCCTTCATTCCTGCAGCCCCTAACGGTCCCACAATGTCTCCACAGGCTCTTGCCAGTGTGTAGATTGCATCTGGCTCTGTTGCCTGTGGGTGGTCACATCTTTTCTCTCCTTATATCTTGACTCAGTTCACTTTGGGACTCCAATTTGCAGTGAACTGAAAAAGCAATGAAGTTGAAGTTACTTCCTCTCTTTTTTGTTATAAAATTGGAGTTTCTTCCCAGATTTCTACATTCCTGGGAAAACTAGATGTACAATGGTTAACTTTGGTCAATAATATCTATTGTGTTTTTATGGATGGATAGAAGTGTATATTATATGTATATACCACAGATGTAATTTGAATGAACATATTGGAGGTATTTCCTAAAATTTTTCATAAAATAATTGTCATTGCTTATTTTCCTTGGGCAATTCCTAGTGCTATTTGTATGACCAATTATTGATTTGACAAGTTAAGTGATTAAGAATTCAGAATTAAAAGTGCCTGAAATGCAAAGCTAACACAAATCACCTACTGACAAGAATTTAGAAAACATCAGTGATTTTCTATCAACAATTAAATAGATTATAATGCATTTGGAGGCCATTATGAAATCATTAGAGAAATTTTAATTTGATCCAAAATGTGATCAATGTTAATTAGTTCAAAATAGCAATGTAAGTTTAATCAATAATATTTTTTTTAATTTTTAGGTCCCTCTCTACTTATTGAGTACAACTGTGATTTTCATTAGCAAATGTAATCTTTGTTATATGAATTACAGGATGATAATAATTAACTCAGAAAGGTTTAAATATATTGCAGGATAATGATAGTTCACTCAAAAGGGGTTCAAATGCATTAACCCTACCCCTCAACTGATATTAACCTATGTCAGTTGAAAATCTTAAGTGTCAAACAGAATTTCTTTAGAAATTCATATACAAAAAAATCAGACAGTATTATTCTATCTGGGGAGCTATATTCCTTATTTTAATTATTTTAACACATTCTACACATTTTCAAAGAACCCCTTTAAGACAGAAAACACATTTATTCTATCAATAATAAATATTTTTATTTGTCAAACAAATCATTTTGCAGCATCGGTTTTATGTTAACTATTAAATAATTATATATATATTAACTGATTCATTCTTTTTAGAAGTTATACTACTGCTAACTTCAAGCTGTGACATTAGGCCACGTGAACAGGAAAGGTGAGTTATCATTCCAAATATCAAGGAACTAATGAATAGAAGAAATGTAGGGGATAAAACCATATGTGGAGGATTAATGGTTTAATGGAGGTATGGCCAATATAATTGGATATGCCTTAAGAGGGTTATTTAGCTCTGGCCTATAATGACTAAAGAAAGAACAAGGTTGAGAAATGAAAAAGTAGGACTTCATAAGGCCTATACTTTTATTTTTTCATTATCTGTAAATGACAGAAGTTAAGAAAGTCCTTGGAATAAATTAAAATCAAATTTTGCAGTAATAGAGGCCACTGCTTTAAAACAAATAGAAATTTACCCATATGAAATGTTCTTAGAATTGTTCCATATGAAACACAACAAAAATTGATAGTCCAAAAAAAAAAAAAAAATGAGCCTCTCATCGCCATTATTAAACAGTTCTTTCTCCTGCTGAAATTGTTCTAATCCAGCTACAGACAAGACTGGGAGACTCAATTGAAGAGAGTGACAAATAAAATTTGTCATCTGAAGTAAGTAAATAAATAAATAATACAGTTTGGGGAGGCAACATATCCACTTTCTTCATAAATGAGAGCTTTTCCTATTCTAGGAGAGGCTACTTTTACAGAAACAAAAAATTCAAGAATTCCCACGGCAGAAACATACCTTGCGATCTCTTTTTATTATAAATCAACTTGGTGGTTAATGTGAACTTACGTAGCTACCCATTAGCACCCAGACCTACAAATTTTTCAGGAAAACAAAGGTAGGCTTCCAGTTGGCTTAAACAAAGCTGTGGGGTAACATGATCATACCTTTCTAATAAATATTCTGGATGTATAATTCTAGAAGGGGAAAATTGACAGTTGCTTGCCCCAGAATACGTACAGATGTAGGTTCACAGTAGCATCCCTCCAAGTTGTACACTCAAGGGACTGTAACAAAGTAGTCAACATACAAAGGTGGTCAACATAAGGAACTAGGGCTACCACACTCATAGATAACATGTGGTGTATGTCTGGTCTATGAAAATTAGGTCAAGGTAAGGAGGTAGTCAATGTAGAGAGAGGATTACTTATGGAGGTTCTCCTGTAAGTCATATTCCATTAAAATAATTTGATTATTCACATCTATGAATCTGTAGGTCGTAGAGAGTAATGATGGATTAGACATGGACTGGACTATGTATCAGCTGAAATCAATAACAATTTTCTCGTTGAAGGTGAAGTTTCCATTAAAGTCATTAACTTGAACTTTTCAGAAATATTTCTCCAAAGAGGGGATGACTGATAATATTGATACTGTGTATATCTGTACAAAATTATCATAAATTTATAAAACGGATGAGGCTGTAAATCATTATTTAGTGGGATCCCTCTGGTAACATTAATTTTTCAAAATACAAAAAATAAATGGACCTTAGGATCAGAGTTATTGCAAATGAAGAGCAATGGATTTTAAAATTTTCCAAATAAAAATGACTAAAAGGTTTATGTTAGACTTAATTAGCAGTTGCCAGTATTTCTTTTTAATTCAGATTAATTTGAGGAAACAAACCATTAGGTTATAACGTTCGCATTTGTTAGGTATAGTTCCTGTTGTAGTTCTGTTCTGTCTCTGGAGGGCTCTGCCATAACCCCCCACATTTTGCCCATTAAGTAGAGCATGCCAAACCCTCTCCCTCGTACTCTCTCCCCCTTTCCCTCTTTCTCCGTCCCTAATCTTCAGTTGAATAGAATTTGTCACTTGTGTGAGCATGTATTAGATCATCTAGTGGCTTCATATTAGTATTGAGTAGACTGGATATTTGTTTTTCTATTTTTGTGCTACTTTACTAAGAAGAATATGTTTTGACTCCATTCAAGTTAAAACAAAGATGTAACATCATCATCTTTCTATGGCTGAATGGTATCCCGTGGTATACATATATACCACAGTTTATTAACCCTTTCTTGTGTTGATGGGTATTGAGGTTGTTTCCACAGCTTGGCAATTATAAATTGAGCTGCAATAAACCATCTAGTGCAAATATCCTTATGATAAAAATGTTTTTTATTCTACATAGATGCCTAATAATGGGCTTTCAGGATCAAATGGGAGGTCTAATTTGAGTTCTTTGAGGATTCTCCATATTTCCTTCCAAAAAGGTTGCATTAGTTTGCAGTCCTGCCAGCAGTATAAAAGTGTTCTCTCCACATCCACACCTCATCTGCAGCTTTGAGACTTTGTGATGTGGGCCATTCTCACTGGGATTAGTTGATATCTCAGGGTAGTTTTGATTTGTATATCTCTGATAATTAGAGATGATGAGCATTTTTCATATGTGTGTTAGCTATTCTTCTTTATTCCACAGAGACGTTTCTGTTCATGTCTTTTACCCAGTGGTAGATGGGATTGTTTACTTTTTTTTTTTTTATTGATTAATTTGAGTACTCTGTAGATTCTAGTTATCAAGTCTTTGCCAGATTCATAAAATAAAAATATCTCTACCGATTCTGAATGTTGTCTATTTGCTTAAATTGTTGTGTCCTTAGCTGTGCAGAGGCTTTTCAGCTTAATTAAGTCCCATTTGTTTAATTTTGTTGTTGTTGCTAATGCCACTGAAATCTTCATAAAATCTTTCCCCAAGCCAACATTGATAAGAGTTTTTCTCACATTTTCCTCTGGATATTTACCATGTCATGTCTAAGATTTAATTGTTTTACCTATCTTTTTTTTAAGAGGCACCGATAGCTGTTGTTACTTTATAAATTTTATTTTTTAAATTATCGTATAGTAAAATTGACTGTTTTTGTATAGTTCCATGACTTCAAATACTTACATAGATTCATGCAACCAAGCCACAATCAGAATATGGAACAATTGGATCACTCAAAAAAAACTGCCTTTATAGTTACACCATCTATTCACCCATGAATTCTGGTAACCATTGATTTGTCCTTCAGCATCATAGTTTTATCTTTTCAAGAATGACATATAAATGAAATCAACCAGTACATAATTTTTGGAGATTGTCTTTTTTTAACTCAATCTAATAACTTCAAGACTTATCTAAGTTTGTGTATAGGCTTTTATGTGAACTTAAGTTTTCATTTATTTGGAGTAGAAACCCAGGCATAGAATTACTAGATCATACTATAAATGTACAATTTTCGCACAACGAAATGTACAAAAGAAACTGTCTTTCATCTATCTTGAGTCAATTGTTTTAAGTGGCAAAATGTGTAGGTCTAGTTTCAGTCTTTTACATATGGTTATCCAGTTCTCTCAGCACCATTTATTGAACAGTGATTCTTTACCCTAGTGTATGTTTCTGTTTGGTTTAATCAAAAATCAGACAGCTATAACAGACTGTTTTCATCTCTTGGTTTTCTGTTCCGTTCCATAAGTCTATGTGTCCATTTTTGTGCCAATGCCATGCTTTTTTTGATCACTTGGACTTGTAATATAACCTGAAGTCTAGTATAGTGCTGCCTCCAGTTTTGCTTTTATTGCTAAGAATTGCCTTGGCTATATGGGTTTTTTGGTGGCCCCATACAAAACAAAGCACTATTTTTTTCCAGTTCTTCAATGAATACTGTCAGTAATTTAATGGGGATTGCATTGAAATCATAAATTGCTTTGGGTAGTAGCAACATTTTAACAATGTTGATTTTTCCCAGCCAAGAACATAGTATGTTCTTCCGGTTGTTAATGTCTTCTGCTATTTTTTTTCTTAGGTTTTCATAATGCTCTTCATAGACATCCATCACCTCTTTTGGTGGGTATATTCCTATGGATTTCTTTTTCTTCGAAGCTACTATGAAAGGAATTGTGTCTCTGGTTAGTTTCTTGACTTAGCTGTTTTTGGAATATACAAAGGCTACTGATTTGGGGACATTGATTTTGTACCCTGAGAC
>CAUYRH010107498.1:0-18584 GCA_963574655.1 Perodicticus potto | reverse complement strand
TGCATTTTAAAAGCAAGGAATAACCAGGAAACTTTTCCAATTGTCTCATTCAGGAAGCATAATACTAATACCCACGCTGAGTCTAATGACAACAATAAATGTGAAGCGCAATACTGAAAAAATACAAGTCAATGCAAAAATCTGAAATAAAATATTTTAAATAAAATCCAAAGCAGATAAGTAGAATAATACATAATAAGGGAGTAGGAGGAATTCTAGGAATGGAAGAAGTTCAAGAACAGGAATCCCACAGGAATTACATAAATATAATTCATCATATTAATAAAAGAAAGAATGGGGCAGCACCGGTGGCTCAGTGAGTAGGGTGCCAGCCCAATATTCCAAAGGTGGCGGGTTCAAACCCGGCCTCTGCCGAGCTGCAAAAAACAAAAAAATAGCCGGGCGATGTGGCGGGCGCCTGTAGTTCCAGCTACTCGGGAGGCTGAGGCAAGAGAATTGCCTAAGCCCAGGAATTGGAGGTTGCTGTGAGCTGTGTGACGCCATGGCACTCTACAGAGGGCGATAAAGTGAGACTCTGTCTCTACCAAAAAAAAAATAATAATAATAATAGAAAGGATGGGAAAACATAGTCGTTCTGGCATATGCTAATGAAGGTATTTATAAAATTCAATCTCCATTCAAACGTGAATGTTCCTTAAAAAGTATAATCTATTACTCAAAATCAAAAGCTTTATATTTAATTGTAAAAACAACTAAAAATTTAGAAATTAATTTTAGGAACAAAATTAGGATGCTACTTCCTTTAGTTATTCAAAAGTGTTTTAATATTGCTAGATTTAGTATGTATGTGTATCTTATAACATCATGTGATACACCTTGAATATACCTAATAAATTTATCTTTTAAAAATGTCTAAGTAATAGATTTAAACAAGATAACAAAATAACATTTTACATATTTGATGTGAAATGAGTACAAAATTAATATAAAATGACTAATGTCTTCCCTTTTTATCAACCAAAAAGTGAAAATGTAATGGAACGTTTTTATTCATATAGCATTCCAAACAAAATGTAGAGAAAATACTAATAAGTAAATTTAACAAGCAATGCATAAACACTAGATGAAGAAAACTACCACATAAAATCTTACTGAGAAAGAATTTTTAAAATGCCAGAATAAAAGGAGAAAAGCATAAAAGGCAATAATTTGAAGATATTAATTTTCCCTGTGCCTATAAAATGGAGATTAAAATGACTTATCTTTGACCTTTCATATTGATAACAAGAAAATATTAGCCAAAAGGAAAGAACATGAGGAAACCTGCTGTCAGGAAAGGCATAGCGTAGGATGTGGGCACATTCATACATAATGTTGCAAATGCAAATTGTTCCAGCTTTTTGGATGGGCAATTAGTATTGTGCTTTCTTAACAAATGAAATATATGACTCAAACGAAAAGCCTTGTGTGAAATCATAAGAAAAATTTTAAAAGTTCAAAATTAATTCCAGGAACAAGTGAAGGATGCTTGCTATTATTTAAAATGCATTTGAGAGCACTATGTAATGCTTTTGGGAAAAAACAACAAAATGAATTTTATGTTTGAGAAATGAGGGTAGCTGGTCGCAAAATTAATAAACAATTAAAATATCTTCCTTTTGTATAAACAAAAACAAGATAAAACTATTACTGAATGGCATTCTTTGTGTGTGTGTGAATCTTGACCCAATGATTCCAAAGTTTATCTAAAAGGAAAGCAAGGGAAAATAGACAAGTAAAGACAGTACGTGGTAAGAAGAGTATTTTGCCTCAAATGATATTTATCTCCAGACATTAAAAGCTATTCTAAGGCTACTGTAATTAAAATGATGTTTTGTGAATGCACAGAGCAATATCAGAGGATAATATATACAAAAAATTATATTCTGTAGTTAAGTATGTAATGAAGGTAGTAGCATTTTCAATCTTTGAGAGAAAGGTACTAATCAGTAAATCATCTGGAGGAAACTGGCTATCTACATGGAATAGCAATATTAATAATCCTAAATCCGGCTACTATTAATAATTTGCTATGTTCCAACTTTTGCTTTAAATTCTTTGAAAAGATTCTTTCACTTTTATCACAAACCTATGAGTTAGGAAGTATGATTACTCTTTTTCACAGATGAAGAAACAGGCTGCAAGAGGTTAAGTGCTTTTTTCAAGGTCACTTGGCTATTAAGTAGCAGAGCCCGGACCTTAATACAAGTCTTTCTTATCATAGATACTGAGCACTAGCTGCTAAGCTTGATTACACTACCTCACTCCAAAGCTCTCAAATAAGTTCTAGATAGATCAAATATTTAAATGTTAAAAATTAAATTATAGTCAAAGGAGATATGTGTGAATGCTTTTTATAATCTCTATGTGGGTCATGCCTTTCTAAGCCTCACTAGCATACCAAGGAGCTATAGAAAATGATAAATATGACAACATAAAAATGTAAAGCTTCTTTTTAGCTAAAAATACCATAACGAAAGTTAAAAGACAATCTGGGAGGAAGTGTCTGTAATATGCTTAACAGGCTAATTTTCTTAATATTCAAAGAGCTTGTATAAATCAAAACTGAAAAGATAACCAACATTATTTTAAAATGGATACAGAACACGAAAAGCCAATTCAAAATAATAGTTCAAATAGTTACTAAAAATGAAAATATGTTCACCATCACTATAAAAAATATAGATTAACTTGGGATATTTTTACCCTTCATAATGATAATGAGGGAAAATATCAACAAAGATGAAAGAGCCGGGTGGGGCCTGTGGCTCAAAGGAGTAGGGCATCAGCCCCATACATCGGAGGTGGAGGATTCAAACCCAGCCCTGCCCAAAAACTGCCAAGATGAAAGAGCCTGAGGAGCCCCACTGTTACGAATGGAGTGTGATGTAGGAATTAACGTGCATTGGTGGGAATGCGACTTGTGCCAGCCTTTCTGGAAGGGAAATGAGCACTGTGTCACACAATTTTGAAAACGAAACATTCTTTGGCTGAGTAGATCTTCTAGAAATATTGCCTAAAATGATAGCAACAAATGCATAAAGGTTTAGGCACAAGAATCTTCACTGAAAAAAAAAAAAAAAAAGAATCTTCACTGCAGCATTGTTTTAAGTAGGGAGCATTTGGTAACAAATCATCAAAATGTTAATGAAGAAAAGCCTGGCTTAGTAAAAAGTTGTAAAGCCATGAAACAGAATGCTTGGCAGTCATGCAAACAGTGATGTGAATAAACATGAAAAGGGGTTTATAGCACATTGATTGGTAAAAGTAGCAAGACACAAGATTACACATATGCTGTTAACTTCTTTTTGTGTGTGTGTGGAGACAGAGTCTCACTCTATCGCCCTCAGTAGAGTGCTGTGGAGTCACAGCTCACAGCAACCTCCAGCTCTTGGGCTTAGGCGATTCTCTTTCCTCAGCCTCCCAAGTAGCTGGGACTACAGGTGCCTGCCACAGCACCCGGCTAATTTTTGATGCAGTTCGGCCGGGGCCGGGTTTGAACCCGCCACCTTCGGTATATGGGGCCAGCGCCCTACTCACTGAGCCACAAGCGCTGCCCACTGTTAACTTCTTTATGGAAAAGTATATGGAAGAGTGTGTGAACACATGTACACATATGTGAACATATGACTCAAAGTTTCTCCATCTTCTTGTTCTCTCATTAAAGACTATTTCGATAGGATTTCTGATTCAAAGAAACAACCATCTATCATCGCAAATACTAAAAAAGCAATTTTACTTTTTATTTTCTACTTGAAATGTGCTGTAGCAAAAGGAAATACATTCATAATTCACAGAAAATCTTATTAAACACCGTCTCTCTCTCTCTCTTTATATATGGCCCTCTAGGTCTCCAATTCTTCTTCAGTTCCTGTAATTGCAAGTGGAGCCTTGGGAATCTCTGGGGCAGTGCATGTTTTAGGTAAAGCAGCAACAGAGAAAGAAAGAGAGAAGACTTTCATTCCCAAGGTCTTTTCCCGCATTTCCAGAAGGGCAAGGCTCATATTGAATTAACTTAGCAGCTCCTCTATTATTCAAATATAGGAAGTAAAGAGATGGGATACTGTAAGGGACAATAATTACTTGGAACAAAAGCCCTGGGCAGATACAACTATAAAGATAACTACCAAGATAAATATACCATCTTAATCAAAACTTCTTGGCCATTTTCCAAGGAAAAATTGATTAATTTAGGTGCATTGCCAGGCTTTATAATTTACAATGTTCCTAACCTAATACAAGAATACATTCTTGGGCGGCGCCTGTGGGCTCAAAGGAATAGGGCGCCGGCCCCATATGCCGGAGGTGGCAGGTTTAAACCCAGCCCCGGCCAAAAACTGCAAAAAAAAAAAAAAAAAAAAAAAATACATTCTACACTATTAGACCAAAAGCTTTTAACACTTTTTTATCAAGCATTCCTAACTTACTAAAATCACTTACAGTATGTTAAGGATCTGTGGTTATAGAATTACTTGAATTCTATATGAAAGACATTTTAACATGTTTCTAGACTAGATCAGACTTTCTTAACTCTGGTATTATTGTCAATGTGGGCTGGATAATTCTTTTTCATTATTGGGGGTACTGACATTGGCAACCTGTGCCTTGTAGGGTCATTAGCAGCATCTCTGGCATCTGCCCATTAGATGCCACTAGGACCTCCTCCTGCTTCCCCTCACCCCACATTGTGACAATTAAAAATGTCTCCAAACATTGCCAAATATGCCACCTGGGAGAAAATTGCACCTCATTGAAAACCACTGAAATTTACAGAGATCTGTTTATGGACTTCAATATTGCATATGGGTAAAAATATATACATGTACATGTATGTGCATACACAGAAATATATATAAATGCATATTCTTGCATCACATTAATTTTTGTCTAATTTGTAAAATAACCGAAGTGGATCATGTCAAAAGTAAGCACAGTAATTCCAAAGCTCATATAATAAAAATACATTTTTTCTAAAATTCATGAAAGGTTGATCAGATAAATAAGTAATGAGAAAATGTCATTATAAGAAAAAAACTGATAAAAATGCTATATAAAACTGAAAAAATACAACTTTCAGAGGTGAGTAACTGACAGATTTCAGCTAAAATTTAATTAGAAATATTCTACAGGGCAAAGGGAAAGCTACTCAAATTTATATTTTAATCATCTTGTTTCTTTCTTTCTCCAAGGCAGAATATGCTTAAGCTCAAACTGGGCTTGTTTCTGTATAATCCTAGACTGATGGAATGAATAGGAGAACTGCATAAACTCCCTGGTGAATTCACCATCTGTCCATGCCCTCTGAATATTTTTTATGACTGAACTCACCAAACAAGTGAAGTTGAACGCATAGCTGAATAGAAAGAAACAATGGGAATACAAATTAAATCGAACATGCAAATTTCAAAGCACTTGCTGGTTAGAAGCCCATATTGCATACTTGCTTTGGAGAAGTTTGTCGAGGTGCCCAAAGCTTCCTCTTGCCTTGGGAAGATCTTCTTACTGTGATGGAAATCTTTGGTAAGGTCTAATACATTGGCGTCAGATTCATCTGCAATATAGGAGCTATCGGAGTTAACATTAAAAACAAAAGTCCTAGAGGAATGCTTCCATTTGTGAACTGACCAAACCATACGCAAGAAAAACTTTCAGTACACAGACACAAAGTTAAATCTTGGTTCAAATGATGGCTTTGACAGTGATCTCCAGGACACTTTACTGGAACAATTGCAGAATCTAATTAAATACGTGTAATAGGCCATTTATCCATCTGCCATTTGCAGAAATTCATGAAAACTATTAATATTCCTATGCTTCCATCATTTATAAAATACTCTATTGTAACCAAGAACTCTAATTGAAAATCTTGATGCATTTCAGAAAAGTAATATTTCTGATAGCTTAAAATGGAATCCAATGTATATTTTGGAGCCATCAGTATATTGATCGGGATGCAGTGAAGGTATGTGGAACTAATTCATGTGTTAATGATACGTTAAAATGACAAAAACTATACAAGAATGGGATTTTAAATCTATCCTGTTATATAACTATCATATAACTTTTATTCATTTAGAGTTTTTTGTTTCTCTCATTTATTGCCTATTCATTTCTCCAAATTCTCAGCTTAATCCTGAGTTGTTCTCCCCATCCCCATGGGATTTTCTCGTTTTTTGTATGAAAACATTTGTATTCTGCATTTAGTAGTTTTCACCTGTACCTTTCTAAGATGCACCATAAGTTGGTTTTTTTTTTTTTTAAGAGAACAAAAGACATATATAAACTTCACTTCAGTAGAGAATTGTCTTTAGGCTAAAAATGTACAAAATTAGCTCTGAATATATTAATTCAAACAGGAAATAGAAGAGTGGACAATTGACACACACAAAGTCCTTTATCACTGCACAGAGCAGGACTCATCAAACTAAGTCCCATGGCCCAAATCCAGGCCATAACTTGTTTTGCAAATAGTTTTACTGGGGCCCAGTCATGTCAATTAATTTACATATTGTCTACAGCTTCATTTGTTCTGTAAAGACACAGTTCAGTAGTTGTGACAGAGAGAGACATAGTGGCTTGCAAAGCCTAAAATTATATTTACTATCTAGCCTTTTAGAGAAAATGGTTGCCAGTTCCTGACATAGAAAATCATAGAGAAAGGATTGCAAGAACAATATGATCCTCTTATTTTAGGGAGGGAGGAAAAATACTGAGCCCTAGTGTGAGTACCTAGCTAATATAAACTCACACAACTTTTTACCAGCAAAGTAGTTGGTAGAAACCAGGTTTCCAGATGCCCTCTGGGAGAAATGGATACTGCCTTATGAATTATAGCTAAGGTCCACAGTCATTTACAACTCGTATTTCAGACTCTTCTAATATTCGAATTCATAAAGGTTTTTGGTTTTTAGAAAGAATAGCAAAATGACAAATCTGTGAGCTAATGTTCCTTTGCTTTTTTCTGGGCCTAAGATTAGACAATGTCTCTGTGTGTAATTCAGCGCTTGCCATGAGTTAATTTCCTTTCTACCTTCATTTTTTCAGATGAAGAAACTGAGGTCTGATAGGTAAAGTGACTTATTTTGAAGCCATACGTGCGATGAAAGTTAAAGGTAGAGTTCATTTTTGGAATATAGGATGCCGAGTCCAGTCTTTATTGTTTAAGGTAAAATGAACAATTTAAATACATATCTTTAGGACTTAGGAATCACTTGGAGTTATGAGTTTTCTTTCTGCTGCTTATTAGTGGCTTCTTATCTGGGCATGTGAAATATCAACTCTCTCTTGCACTGTAATGCCCTGTGGTCCAACCAAAAGCCAAGATGCACTCACATGACTTTCAGTTTTCCCAAGCATCTACTTTCCTACAGTACGTACTTGTGGTAATTTCCGAGGAAAATAAGATATCCCGTTTGGAAACAATAACAAGGAGAAGATAAAGGGGAGAAATGGTCTAAAATCTAAAACAGTCCCACATAGAACTAAGGAAGATGTGATTTCTCCCTCTATTCCCATGGCTGTCTCCAAGACTCCTTTTTCTAATTCTACATAATTTTTGTGTCATTTGGTTCTGTAACAAATTACCACAAACTTAGTGGCTTAAACTAGGAAAAATGCATTATCTCACAATTTTGGAAATTGGAAGTCCTAAGTGGGTCTTATTGGGCAAAAAGCAAGGTACACAGAGCTGTATTGTTTTTGGAGTGCTTAGGGGAGAATCTATTTCCTTTCCTTTCCCACCTTATTAGAGGCCCCTCACATTCTTTGTCTCATGGCCCATTGCTCCATTTTAAGGCCAACAATATCAGGCCAAGGCCTCTCACAGTGCCACCTCTCCAATTCTTCCTTCTTCTGTCTCCTTTCACAATTAAGGACCTTTATGATTACTCTGGCCATACTCAGATAATATCCCTATCTTGTGATTAACAATATTAATTATATCTGTAGCTTTAATTCCTCTTTGGCATGTAACACAACACATTCACAGAATGCAAGGTTTGGGACATAGACATCTGCACCAGGGGACCATTATTCTGCCTACCACAGTTACTTCTCAGATCTTTTCATGGGTAACTGAAATTTATCAGAGTTTAAAATATGTATCTCATGCTGAGTAAAATCCAGAGTCCTGATAATGTCATATAAGGCTCTATGCCAATGGTTCTCAACCTTCCTAATGCCGTGGCCCTTTAATATAGTTCCTGTGGGTCGCGACTTACAGTTGGAGAACCGCTGCACTATGCAGTTAAGGACTGTGGCCCTGTACATAGACTCAATGGAATTTATGTAATAACATTGTCATTTAATAGTTTTTACAGAAAATTTATTTCACAGGCTCAGTTTCCTCATCTTAAACATGAGAAAACCTCAGCTATCTCCAACAAATAAAGCTACAGTGAGCATTAAATAAGATAGTGATTATGAAGTACTTAGCATAGTGTCCAGCTCAATGAATATTAAATACTAATTAGCACTAAATACAAATACAGGTAAAGAAAAGTTAGAGTTTTATTTCTGACATATTGATTTGAGTTGTTTGAAAGGCAGGAAATAATAGGATTTACCTAGTAAAGCAAACAGACAACCTTTAGAATGGGACAAGATATTTGCAAATGTCTGACAAAGAGCTGACTAGAATCTACAGAGAACTCAAAATAATAATTAAAGAAATCAAACATCCTCATTTATCATTTGGCAAGAGACATGTACAGAACCTTCTCCAAAGAGGACCAATGAATGGCCAGCAAAAACATGAAAAAATTCTCATCATCCCTAATCATTATGCAAATCAAAACCCCCTTCAGATATTAATTGCTCCCAGAAAGAATAGTTCATGTCACAAAGTCCTAAAGCTGCAGATGTTTTCCTAGTTATATATAAAAGGGAACACTTTGACACTGTTGGTAGGGTTGCAAACTAGTGCAGCCTCTTTGGAAAGAAGTATAAATAGACCTTTCATTTGACTTCACAATCCCATTACTAGGTATCCACCCAGAAGAAAAAGAAATTATTTTACTGTAAGAACATTTGCACTAGAATGTTTATTGCAGCTCAATTCACAATAGCCAAGACATAGAATCAACCCAAGTGCCCATCAATCCATGAATAGATAAATAAAGTGTGATATATATACCATGGAATACTATTCAGCCATAAAAGATGGAGACTTTACATCTTTTGTACTTGTGACATGGGTAGATTTGGGGAACATCCTCCTAAGTAAAGTATCACAAGAATAGAAAAGCAAATATCCAATGTACTCAATACTAATACAAAACTAATAGATAAACAACTATACTTCCATGCAAGAGAAAAACACAACTACATCTAAATAGGAGGAGAGGGGAGGGGCAGAGAGGAAGAGACAGTGGGTTTGGTGTGCTACCATTTTTCATGGGCACAATGTAAGAGTATATAGCACACCTCCTGAGTGAAGGGCTCAACCACAACTTGGACTCTACCTAGCAAATACTATGTAACCTAAATGTTTGTACCCTTATATCAATCTGACATTTAAAAACTAAATGTTAATAAAGCATGAAACCATTTTAGATTTAATAATATATCATATTCCACCTAACACAAATGCAAAATATTAAAATGTTTGAAACATCTGCTTTTGTCAAGGGTGTGAAAAATGAAGTCTTCCCTTTCACTCTTGCATAATTCACATATGTTTTGGCTATCTCCATCAAAATTTTAATTGCATATAGTCTAAAAATTCTACTTTTAAATTTATAATCAGATATACCTACAGATACACAAAGAGATTTGTATACAAGGTTCATAGTGTTTTTATTTGTGACCTTAAATAACTTGAGATAGCATAAATGTTCATGAATGACAAATTGGTTAAGGCAATTATACCTGTAAACTGAAATAAGATGCCACAATTTAAGTGAATGTAGTAGATCTCTATGTAGCTGATAAATGTCGATTTCAAACTGTATTAAGTATAATAACCATGCTATCATACAGTACATATAGTATTGTTATTTTGGTATTATTATGAGTTTAATTGCATCTTCTCTCAAATTCATAATGTTGAAGGTCTAACCTACAGTAACTCAAAATGGAACTGTATTTGGAGGCAGGCATTTAAAGAGATAATTGATATAAAATGAGGTGATATGGATGATGGGCTGCAATATGATATGACTCTTGTCTTTATAACAAGAGAAATATCCAGACAATGCGTGAATAAAAGGCCATATTAAGATGGAGAGAGAAGAGAGCAATCTGCAAGCCAAGGAGAAAGCCCTCAGAAAAATCGGCTTTGGTGACACTTTGGTTTGGATGTCTAGCCTCCAGAGCTGTGAAAAAATAAATATCTGTTGTTTAAGCCATCTGGTTACAGAATTTTGTTATGACAGCCGTAGCGAACTAATGCAGGTATAAAACACGCACAAAAAAGAATATATGGGCCTTTAAGTGGGAATATATTAGCATAGGAATTTATGGAAGTGTACACTTGGTAATTATAAAATTTAGAGTTTAAGAATAGTGTTCTGGTGCAAAAGAGAAACTATTTTTTGTTGTTTATCATTTTACTATGTATATGTATTGTATTAATACACTTAAAAATCAGTAATAAAGGCTCGGTGCCTGTGGCTCAAGCGGCTAAGGCGCCAGCCACGTTCACCTGAGGTGGCAGGTTCGAATCCAGCCCAGGCCCGCCAAACCACAGTGACGGCTACAACCAAAAAAAAAAAAAAAAAAAAAAAAAATAGCCAGGCATTGTGTCAGGCGCCTGTAGTCCCAGCTACTTGGGAAGTGGAGGCAGGAGACTCACTTGAGCCCAGGAATTGGAGGTTGCTGTGAGCTGTGATGCCACAGCACTCTATCCAGGGTGACAGCTTGAGGCTCTGTCTCAAAAAAAAAAAAAAAAACAAGACTCAGTAATAAAAAGATCAACACACTATTAAAAATTAATCCCATTGGAGAGGCCATTGACAAGAGAACAAATATAAGAAATCACTGAAGACTTGAAAGAAAAAAAATTAAGCTTACTAATTAATAGTCTAGGTTTAAGTGAAAATGTGTTTTCATCAAAATACACAGAAAATGTGATGTGATGGTAAAAGGCTTGGGCTTTGTAGTCAAAATTTTTCTGCCACCTGCATACTCCCAGCTCTCATTTACTTTAGGCAACAAAGAGGTTGGTGAATTATTTGTAGTTATCCTACAGGTTTAAAAAAGAAAAACATAAATATGAACTCATCTGATGATTTTATTATTTACTTTAGGTTACATAAAGTAAATAAAGTGTTTTTATTTATTTTTGTTTATAATTTTCTTGAGTGTGATACTCCTTTTTTAATTAATTAATTAATTTATTTTTTAGAGACAGGGTCTCACTTTATTGCCCTCTGTAGAGTATAGTGGCATCACAGCTCACAGCAACCTCCAACTCCTGTGCTAAGGCGATTCTCTTGCCTCAGCCTCCGGAGTAGCTAGGACTACAGGCACCCACCACAACGACTAGCTATTTTTTTGTTGCAGATTGGCTAGAGCCGGGTTTGAACCTATCACCCTTAGGTATATGGGGCCGGCGCCCTACCTACTGAGCCACAGGAGCTGCCCCAGTGTGATACTCCTTGAAGCAACCTCCAGGATGAAGTCCAGGCTTCCCTTTGCATACCTTACAGTAGAAAATCGTTTCTCTCCTTCCACCTTTCTCATTTATTCTGCTGCAAACCATGAAATCCTTTCTTCATTTTGCAATATAAAATGCATCTTCTCATTTAGCCTTTCCTCAGTGTCAGAAGATGATGCTCTTCCCATATTTTTTGAATTTTGATTCCTAACATTGCTCACAAGCTGAATGTTGAGATTTCTCCTGGAAGAAAGGTGTGTCTGACTTTTTTTCCCAGCGGAGCAGGCAAACACACACACGCGCGCATGCACACACACACACACACACACACATATATTGGATGCCTTCTGATGTAGGAACAGAAAGAGTTTAAATAGGTCAGTGGTCTTCTAATTACTGGCTGAGAAAGGTAATTACTAGCTTTAGTTTCCACATCTGTAAATAAGGATAAGAGTGCCCAACTCCATACATTTTTTTTTCTTTTTCAAGCTTATGTAATCTAATTGTATGCACACTCATACTCATCAGAAATCAAAGAATACCTAACTCATAGATTATTTTAAATAATAAATGAGATAAATATAATGAATGGCTGACAGCAAAATGTTAATAAATATTAACTCTATCATCTTGTGATGATAATCAAGCAGAGAAATCGGCACCTTTGACTATTCCTGATAAAACTGTAAGTTCACAGGATTTTTCTAGAGAGTGAACTGGTAATATTTATCAAGAACTTAAAGTATTTATACTTTTGGGTACAGTAATTTTACTTATAGAAATTTATTCTGAGAAAGTATTTAGATATATTCATAAATATTTATGGAAAATATTAATAATAACAGCATTATTTATGAGTTCAAATACATGAAAACAACCTAAGTGCTATACAGAGGAGTTCTTAGTCAAGAAATATATAGCATAGCCATAGAATGAAATATTACACAGGTACTATAAATCATATTTCAAAGCATGTTTCATCATATGGAGAATTTATTAAAAATAACATAAATTATCAAGAGTAAGATGCAAGATTCCTTATGCACCATGACGCTAGTTTTCCTTAAAAGCAATAAAAATAACAGAATATGAAAACAAAATTTAGCACTGTCTATAATTTGGTGGTAGAATTTTGCAGGATTTTTAGTTCACTTCCTGCATTTTTTCAACTGCTTCTAAACAAGAATACTACTTTTGCCACCATCATGTTTTTGAAATGTTGGATTTAATATAAGATACATACAGAAAAAGAGAACACATTATGAATATACGCGTTTTCATAAACTGAATGAACTCTGTGCAATTTGCACCGTGATCAAGAATCAGTACAATTGCCAATTCCCTTTAGGCACCACTAAGGTCCCTTTTGCTTCCTAACCCTCCTAATACGCACATACACACACACAGACTGCCTCTCCTACCCATAGTCACCTTATTCTAATAGCTTCTATTTATTTTGCCTGTTTTTATAGTTTATATAAGCAGGATCGTATAAGATGCACTTTTGTGTCTTTTGCCGCACAAAATACGGCAAAAGATATTTAGATATTTAGATATTTAGATACTTAGATATTTCTATCTATGTACAAATACCTGCTATGTTTCAAAAGTGTCCCCTTAAAATTTCAGATATGACCAATATGATAGTATGAAGAGGCAGAGCTTTTAAATTATGATTAGATCAGATTAAACCATAAGCCCTTCTTGAATGAGATTAAGTGCCCTTATTAACGGTCTTCACAGAGGGACTTTGTCCTTTCTTCCCCTTCTACCTTTCTCCTTTCACCATGTAAGGACACAGCAAGAAGGCTCTCATCAAATTCTCGTAACTTTATCTTGAACTCCCTGGCCTCCAGAACTAGAAGAAATAAATTTCTCGTCTTTAGATTTTATCCAGTCTCAAGTATTCTATTCTAACAGCCCAAACAGAATATGATAATACCCTAAACTTCAGGGGAAAATAGAAATTTACACTTCCTGTCTGATGAGATTTCCTTTGCAAATGAGCAGCCCATATCACAGCTACACTTGCTGATACATCAAGATCATGTAGTTTCTAGTCAATTCTTTAAATCGTTATAAAGTGATAAATTAAAATACTATTAATAATGAAATAATGATAATAGCCAAATAATAGATAAACCATAATGTCTTAAAGAGGAAAAAGACTGTGGACATTTATTTTACATTTATGGATTAGAATCCAAGTGAAGATAATTTGGTTGACAATAGAGTAAATCAGTATGTTTGATTTAGTAGCTACCATTTTGGTGTAGCATTATTTACTAGGCATTTTACATATGTTGTCTCATTGTTTAACTTTCACAACAAACATATGAAGTAGATGTTTTTATTCCTTTAGAACAGATAAGACAACTGAAGCTCTTTCTTCTCAGGATTGCTGAGATTGTAAATGGAGGGTGTGGAATTGCAACCCAGATTTGTCTGATTTCGGAGCCAGGGCTGTTTCTACTATAATTCTTACTGTTAGCTATGTCAGGAAATTGTGGTTTTATTTCACTTCCTTTGAGTTCACCTAGTAGCATCTGACTTTGGTTCAGGGTGTCATTAGCCAAGGGAATTTAGAGAATTAACAAAGGGATGATTGTCAGGAAGGCCAGCTTATCTATTGCTAGTTTTATTAGCAACACACTTATGATGCAGCCATAACTACTGGGAATATAACTTGAATTCCTTAAACAGCTGGATTTGGTGGAAACGTAATGCATTGTTTTCTCAATTAAGACTGGTAAAATAAATTTTTCAAAATTATTGCAATGACTCTTCCTCTCATCAGAAACCCCCAGTAGTGTTCATCATTTGTAATGTTCAATTAATAACACACTTTCATCTTTGTCTTTGAACATGGAAATCTGTCTTTGACGTGTAGTATCCTAAGTGTGAAGTGATGTTTGTCTATCTAAAACTGGAAAACAGTACTGGTTCAATCTATCATCTACACATTGTATAGTGCCACCAGTAAAAACACATCTATTGACTTAGGAAGAGAGTCCAGCTTGTTGTCAATATTCTATTTAGTATACTAATAGGTAGTGTTAATATTTTTTATAAATTTCATAGATTTAATCTCTGAAGTTATATGAAATGCTATAAAATAAGAGAAGAGTTTATCATGTAGTTAGAGCTCTTTAAGCAGAGGAATACAGCTATGTGTCCTTGGTGAGCACAAAATGAAAACTATAAAAATAAAGCAGTGGTTCTCAATGTTTGGTCCAGGGACCCTTTCTTTCAGAATCACTAGGCATGCTGAGCTAAGATTTAAAGTTCTGACCTACAGAATTAGAACATATAGATTAGACAAAGAAATCTCCAGAACTAAAGAGTCCCCTCAAAGCTAGAAAAGAGTTTCTCAACCTTAGTACAACTGACATTCTGGGTTGCATGAATTTGTGTTGTGGGAAGCTATTCTATACATCATAAGTTTGGCAGTATTCTCAGTCTCTACTTACTAGATGTTAGTAGCAAACACCCTTCTTCCAATTGTGGCATCCAAAAATGTCTCTAGATATTTCCAAATGTCTTTTGTGGGATGGTGGTGTGACACAGAATTGTCTGTAGTTGATAACCACTTCTCTAACCCAGGAATGCCTAGGATTAGGCAAGTCAAAGAGTCATGAGAAGTAAGTGATTATTATTTTTTTTATAATTGTTGGAGATCCATTGAGGGTACAAGAAGCCAGGTTACACTGATTGCATTTGGTAGGTACAGTCCCTCTTATAATTGTGTCTTGCCCCCAAAAGGTGTGTCACACACCGAGACCCCATCCGCCTCCCTCTTTCCTCTCTCTGCTCTTCCCTTCTCCCACCTCCTCCCTCCTTTCCTCTCTCTGTTCTTCTTTCCCCCCACCTCCCTGTGTCCTTCTCTCTCTCTCTGCTCTCCCCTTCCTCCACTCCCCACCGTGTACTAGGTCATTAATTATCCTCGCATCAAAATTGAGTCCATGGAATTCATGCTTCTCCTTTCTTGTGATGCTTTACTAAGAATAATTTGTTCCACTTCTATCCAGGTTAATACAAAGGATGTAAAGTCTCCATGAAGTAAGTGATTATTAAATGATTAATTTTTCTTTCAAGAGTGAATAAACCCATGTAACTCCAATTAAGTATGATCAGAGAAAGTGCCCCAGATATGCTAAGACAATAGAAAATGTGCAGCCCATTCCAATGATCAGCACACATTTATTTTCTCAAAATAATACTGCTTTCCTTCTAAATTGTTTGATAATTTCTAAGGTTTACCCTTGAAGGAGGATCTCCTGATGGGAGGGTATAACGAAGTGTGCAAGTGTTGTAAACGCATGCACACACACACACACACACACACATAATTAGGGGAAATAAATATATATTTGGGAAGTAAAATCTTGGAACGGCTAACCCATCAGGGCTGCCTATGCCTAATGAATTCCATCTTAACCTCATGGATCTTTCACTTCAATAAACTACCCAAACTTGAAAACACATTCATTCTGTGCAGACAGAATTATTAACTATGACCATTTTGTTGGCATTTGTCAAGACAACAGCCAGAATTTTGCATTTAGAAAAATGGATTTGGGTAGAGTGAGGATCTGTGCTAATGCACATAAAGTATTTAACAGGGTGCCTGGCTCATAGCAAGTGCTCAATAAATGCTGGATATTGCTGAATTGTTCAAAAGATAACACTGGTGAGTTCTCTTTCCTTCGCACCAAGTAGGCTATGGCCAAGATGACTACACTGAAGCCTTGAGTTCACACTCTCTGACGCAGAAAGAACAAGTGAATATGTCATGGAATGGGCAATTAACTCCTTATATTTTAAGAGAAAATACCTCCTTGATATTCAAATGCTCAGGCTGGCAAAACAAACAGGCATACTTCCTAGTAAGCTGCCTGCATTTTGACTTCCTGATTCACCAGAAGCCAGGAGTCTAGCTTGTCATAGAATTCCACTTTGATATCGTAAAAAAAGTTTTAGTGGGTCCCTTAGCCCTCTCAATCACGTGATCACTAGTGGTATTTCCTTGTCACCAGCAGCTCATAACTCAACTCAATCAAAACTTACCTTTAGGCCAAGTACAGTGGCTCACGCCTGTAATCCCAGCACTCTGGGAGGCAAGGCAGGTAGATTGCTTGAGCTTAGGAGTTCAAGACCAGGCCAAGCAAGAGCAGGACTCTGTCTCTATTAAAATAGAAAAACTAACCAGGCATTTTGGCCAGTGCCTGTAGTCTCAGCTACTCAGGAGGCTGATGCAAGAGGATCAGTTGAATCTAGGAGTTTGAAGTTGCTGTGAGATATGATACCATGGCACTCTAGTTTAGGGGCAACAAACAAACAAAAAATAAATAAATAAAACTTGCCTTTAGTGAGAAAAAGCAAATCCAATGTGCTTTTCAGAGTTGAGCTAATAAAGCCACTCATATGTAGGTATATCAGTGACCATGTGTTAGCTCTTCCAAGAATTTACTTCCCAAATAAATTCTTGGAAAGACCCTAATTATGTGTGTGTGTGCGTGTGTGTGTGCTTAAGTATCAGTCTTATTTGGGGGGAGTCATTTAGTAGATGACTAACTTTATAACTGTTAGGTAATCATCAATTTTTAACACATTTTGGAAGACTCAGATATATTATGGAAGACTCAGATCTCTTTACCAACGGATATTCATTCTGTGGACTTAAGATTTTAACATACAGTCAAACAAGTTTGATTCTAGAGTTAGATTGACTGCACCCTTCCTCAAGACAGGTCACAGGACTGATGAGAAGACTTGCCAGTATACCATCTGCATTTTAGAATTCTGATTCATCAAAAGTCTGTAACCTGTTTTGTCCAACCATCCTATTTTCCAACCACCAGAAGAACATGAGGAATCCCTTGGCCTCCATAAACCATGAGACTGTATAAGAGGTAAGAGACTTTCACATTCATTTCACCTTATAGGATCACAATAAATAGCAATATTTCAAATTTAACAGAAGAAGGGGAAGGAAATAGGTAAAGATACAGAAACATAAGTGAGATAAAGCTAAACTTTAGGGCAGATGCCATTAGTTGTTTCTTTCTGGGAGAAAGAGCTTAGAAAGCTGGAGGCTATCTGAAAATAAGAGACCCCATTAATGGCTATAGGTCTGGAGCTGATTTTTTAAACAAAATAATTATGCTTACTACTCTATGATGTAATCATTTTTTCCCTAGGAACATATTTTCATTGGCTCCTACTGTACCAAGTGACTATTCCTTCAGGTGTGCCACCCTGCCTTTCTCTGGTAGTAATACACAAGGGAGAGGGATTATATGAGTTCGCCAATTGATCTTCGTCTGCCTTTCCTGGTCTTTAATCTTAGACCAAAAGCCCAGACTATTCCACTCAGGCTCCTGTGTAACCTATAAGCCTGGAGGTGATGTGGTTTACTCCCTAATCCCAGCCTAATCTAGTTCCAGAAAGGTTGCAGCCTACACCAGTGTTTGCCTCCTTTGCACTTTTGACATTTTAAGCCTGATATTTCTTTTTTTTATTCATTTGTGGGGTTTTTTTTGTTATTTTGTTTGTTTGTTTTTGACCAGGGCCGAGTTTGAACCCACCACCTACACGATAAGGGGCTGGCACCCTACTCCTTTGAGCCACAGGCACCGCCCTTAAGCCTGATATTTCACTGTTCTTGCGGGCTTTCCTGTGCGCTGTAAGACATTCAGCAGCATCCCTGGCTCTCACCTGCTAATGTAAGTAGCACCCACCTTCCACCACTTATTTTTTTTATTTTTTTTTTTAAAGACAAATTTATCCCTCAAGCGGCCACAGACATCCAAAGAAAACTCCAGAAATTGGCTATAGCCCCAGACCATAACCTGGAGAATCTTCTTAAAACGGCCACTACGGTCTTGGTCTTTTGTAACCGAGATCTGGAGAGAAAGGAGGAAAAAGAGAGAAAGGAACAGAAAAGAATGACAGCTCTAGTAATGGCACTCTGACAAACGAGCAACAT
>CAUYRH010107497.1:0-15377 GCA_963574655.1 Perodicticus potto | reverse complement strand
GCAAGAGACATGAATAGAACCTTCTCTAAAGAAGACAGACGAATGGCTAACAAACATATGAAAAAATGCTCAACATCCCTAATTATTAGAGAAATGCAAATCAAAATCACCCTGAGATACCATCTAACTCCAGTGAGAATGGCTCACATCATAAAATCTCAAAACTGCAGATGCTGGTGTGGATGTGGAGAGAAGGGAACACTTTTACACTGCTGGTGGGATTGCAAACTAATACAACCTTTTTGGAAGGAAGTATGGAGAACTCTCAAAGAACTCAAGCTAGACCTCCCATTTGATCCTGCAATCCCATTACTAGGCATCTACCCAGATGGAAAAAAATCCTTTTATCATAAAGACACTTGCACTAGACTGTTTATTGCAGCTCAGTTTACAATCGCCAAAATGTGGAAACAACCTTAAGGCCCACCAATCCAGGAATGGATTAACAAACTATGGTATATGTACACTATGGAATACTATTCAGCCATTTAAAAAATGGAGACTTTACAGCCTTTGTACTAACCTGGATGGAAGTGGAACACATTATTCCTAGTAAAGCATCTCAAGAAAGGAGAAGCATGAATCCCATGTATTCAAGTTTGATATGAGGACAATTAATGACAATTATTGACACGGTGGGGGTGAGGGAAGGGGAGAGCAGAGAGAGAAAGAATGATGGAGGGGTGGGGAAAGGAAAAGCAGAGAGAGGGAAGGAGCGAGGGTGGTGGGGTCTTGGGGCCTTTGTGTGTGCCACACCTTTTGGGGGCAAAACACGATTGTAAGAGGGACTTTACCCAACAAATGCAACCAGTGTAACATGGTTTCTTTTACCCTCAATGAATCCCCAACAAATAAAAAATAAATACATAAATAAATAAATAAGAATTTTCTTTGCTTTACAAAATAAGTATTCAAAATTATGAATACAGCAACTTGCTTTTAAACCATATGTAGGTGTCCAACAGGCTAAGTAGAAAGAGGAAGTCTGAAGCTGTATACATCAAAAACATTTTGAAAAGAGTGTGCAACATATGGTAGAAAACATACTTCAAATTTAATAGTCTAGTTGACAAATTCTACTTTTAGTTATTCCAAATATTTCACCTGAGAAGTACCTTTTGTTTGTCCTCTTTGGGGTGGTCTTCAGTTTTTTTCCCACGCGATGAAGCTTCCACTGAGAAGATGACCTCAGAACAACTCATAAGAAGACAATTTGCCTAGTCCTGGGGCATCTGAAACCAAATGTGGAGTTTCTGGAAGTCATCTAAGAATTTCATATTCCCAATATTCTCACATGGTGTATGATACTTCATAAATGTTCCACATCTGATATGAATAGGTCGTTTTAAAAGAAATGAGCTTCCAGAGTGAAAGAAGTTATTTCTTAATTATAAAAGATATATTTTCTGTGTTCTCCTCTTCCCATCCTGAATAACCATATCCATGGAAACTGAGTAGCTTTTGCCTGAACAAAGGGTTCCTGTTAAGATCTTATTTTTCCATCACCTCCCTGCTTAGGAACTTAACTTTCAGTCCACACACTAGCTTATTAACCCAAATAAATGATTCATTCAGGACAGTTTCAGAATTACGGCCAGCCAGGAAGAATGATCAGGCAGAGGAGAATGGAAAAATTGTGCTATCAAATAATTTAGTAGGTAGTTAACTATATAAAGCTGCCTCTGGGTGAAACTAACTCATTAACCCTTGTTAACATTTCAATAGGCCTCAGTTTACCATATTAGCTGCATTTAGAACTGATCCCCTGGAGAAGGGACTCCAAATGGATTCAGTTTAAAAGAAAGGGGTTTTTGGAAGGCCTGGAGTTACCATAAAATTCCTAATAAATGACACATGAACATGTGTTTGCTGTTGAGTGAAGAAAATATTGATTGAAGAGCAAAACAGAGTGCTATCAAGAAAACTAATTTTACCTATAGCTGACCTTGACGCTTAGCTTCACTATCTCATGAGCCAATTATGGGTGCAAGACTTTAGAACATAGAAATATTATGACTAAATGCCTACAGTGGGGGAAGAGGAGTGGCCACTAGAGATTACTAAGTGAATTATCATTCCTCATCTGCCCAGCCCAACCCCTCCTGACCACCAGCCAAGCCTTCTCATCACCAACCCACCCTAAACCCTATGGTAAATGACAGATCTTTAGTGAGGCCAGGCCTTGCTCCTCATGACTGTTTATTCAATTGCCTACCTTGGTTTCCGTGGGGAGTTGGCTGGAGAAGGCACTTCATTTCCCCAGTGGTCACCAAAGAGCCTGTACAAACTTCTCCAGCTATTCAGTTTAGAACCTGGTTCCCTATCTCACTGGATGGGAAAAAGAACATTCATAAAATATTTACTATAGTTAATCCTCATAAGAAGCCTATTAACGTCTTACTGTTTACAATTTACACTGAAGGGGATCAGAATTCTTAGGCACAAGAATTATTTTGAGCTAAAGCTTAACTAAGAAACAGCAAGAGGACAAGAGGAACTCTCTGCCCTTCTCCTTTCTGCCTAAAAGTATGGAATACATTTTCCTCTGTGGAGATATTCCTTCTACCTTTCTGGTACCAGAAAGAAGAAAGTTATTTTTAATTACCAGAGAGGACACTGGAGATAACACAGAAAATTCTGCATAACAAACTTTACTAAATAACTCTTATCTCCCATTAGTTTCTTCCATATATTTACTTTTTCACAATTTACTGCCCCTAAAACTCCAAGCCACTTTTACTTGGTCTAGTCACTTCTCTATAATTTATTTCCCTTGATTAAAATGGTATATAAGCTCTGAATTCTAACCATTTCTTTGAATTTTTGCTTCTTTTTTGTGAAACTACTGTGTGCATGCATAATAAAACTTTTCTTATATTAACCTGTCTTTTGTCAGTTTAATTTGCAGGCCCAGCAGTTGGACCTGGGCCTACAACACTAAAACTACTTTACAGATGGGAAACTGTTTCAGAGAGATGGAGTTTAATACAGCTGGTAGCCTGTGCCAGAATTTGGAACCAGTCAGTCTGATTCCAGTCCTTATGGTCTTTCTTAGAACATCAGTTTAGAGAAACAGAATTCTTGCACACAGCCCAGTAGCACTCAGGGGCTACATTGTATTCAAAATACATACTGAATCTTTAAATACTAGAATTATATTCAGTGAAGCAAGAAAAATTGCAGAGAGCATGAGATGGAAGCTAGGAATTTGCTGTCACCTCAGGAAGTGTCAATCTATGGCACATGCCCAGTGAGTAAAGGATGGGCAGAACCTTTCTCAAAGTGTTTAAATCCCTTGTTCAACCAGGATTTCACAAATCACAGTTTATTGCCATGCAAAGAAAATTTTTTTTTCTTTAGAGAAATGCTTAAAATGGGAGAGAATAACAAGAGCAAATCTTACAGAGAATGCACTTAATAGATGAGGTAAATTAGTCACATAGTGAAGGAGTTCCAAAATTATTAACTCTAGTTGCTCAATTAGGATAGAAGCAGGCTTCTGGAAAGTAAAGTCAAAATAAAGTTTGAGGTGTATTTTTCTTTTCACAAGTGGTCTCTTAGGAGAGGTAGTGTTCAACACAGTAGAGATCCACAACAATGGAGATCCATGATGATAAGCATGATCTCTTGAAGCTAGAGTGAGCAGTGCTGGTATTCAGGCAAGGATTCAAAGATCAAAGGCTAATAGGGTGAACTTGAGATATTGGAGAAATAGACAACATAGTGTAGCCGGTCACACCATACAACTCTCTTCACATATGGGGTCTGATAGGACATCATGTTTCCAATTCAAACTATGTACATGTTTAAAATCATTTCCAAGCTACATTAATACTCTTCCATCCCACTTTGCTGCACACATACAGGAAAATTCATTATGTTAAACGTGTACATGAGGCCAGGCCACTGTTTGTAAGATAAGGCAAAATCCATGGATTCCCAAAGTATTCAGAAATACGATGAAAAAGAAAATGGACAAAAATGTCCTAAGGCCTATACACTGGTCAACTTCCCTGCCCATGTGTTGCTTCTAATCAGTCTGTGACTATGCAGTAGGTTATTACAAAACATGACTTCTGCTGGCCAACAAGAGGCAGCTCTGAAGTGATCTGCACTTGGAAAAGTGCTGGACAGTGCTTCTAATAAGCTCAGCAGGAGGACAGAGAGAAGAAGGAGAACCTCAGGGAAGGTTCCTCCTAACAAGGCTGCTGTGGGAGGCAAGGCATGAAGAGCTTCTGACAGCCCTCCTATTTACTGTTACTCCATTATATTGATAAAATATCACCAAAGGGACCCTGAGCCTTGAACCTGGTGGAAGTATTTGGTTGAGCTATGACTCACATCATGCACTTATCCATGCATTTCCCAGAGGCTCAGGATTTATTCATCAAGGAAGCTACAGTCCACACTTTCATCGTATCAAGAAGACATTCCAGGTAGTGAGCATGGGCTAATGTCCGCACCCCTCACTTGGACAGAGCCACTTAGTCTCACATCATGGCATAAACAGAAATGGCAGATGCTATAAGTCCCACCTTATTACTTCAAATAAAAAGCAATAAACTTTCTGCTACCTTAAAAATACTTTGGTTGTTCCATATTAATAGAAACTATGTTCTAGCTGCAAGTATTGGATTTCAGGTCACTGGTTAATAACAATTCATTAATTTAAAACAAACAACTGGGTTCAGCACCCATAGCTCAGTGGTTAGGACGCCTGCCACATACACAGGGACTGGCGGGTTCGAACCTGGCCTGGGCCTGCTAAACAACAATGACAACTACAATAAAAAAAATAGCCGGGCATTGTGACAGGCACCTGTAGTCCCAGCTACTTGGGAGGCAGAGGCAAGAGAATCACTTAAGCCCAAGAGTTGGAGGTTGCTGTGAGCTGTGATGCCATATCACTCTACTGAGTGTGACATAGTGAGACTCTGTCTCAAAAAAAAAAATAAATAAAAATAAAAATAAAAAAATAAAACGAACAACTGGAGCATTCATTTGAAGGGTGGTCACTAAGTCTGGAGCCTGAAATAACCCTCTTCAGGCTTCACTGAGTTCAGTTATCAGGTGACTCCACAATGACAGACTTAGGATACATGCATTGACCTCATTGGCAAACAGTTTTTTATAATGCCTAAACATTCCAGGAACAACTATAAGGAAAAATAAGGGAGCAGAATAGCCAGGCGTTGTGGCAGGTGCCTGTAGTCCCAGCTACTCGGGAGGCTGAGGCAAGAGAATCGCTTAAGCCCAGGCGTTGGAGGTTGCTGTGAGCTCTGTGACGCCATGGCACTCTACCAAGGGCCATAAAGTGAGACTCTGTCTGTAAAAAAAATAAGGGAGCAGAGGGGAAAGAAAGAGGGAAAAAGAGAGAAGGGGCAAAGGGAAGAAGACAATAGAGAGGGTGAGAGGAAGGGAAATAAAGAACTGGAGGTGGAGAGAAAGAAAGTGAGGGGAAAAGAAAAAAGAAGAGAAACAGAGAAATCATATATACATATATATATATCATGAGTTGGAATTTTACGGAAAGAAAAACAATAGCATAGAGGTTTTATGTGTTGTTTCTTAAAATACATGCCATGGTGACTGAGCATTTTTTTAAGGAAATGAACTAATAGAATAATTTAAGTAATGCTAGGGAAAAAAGAGATAAACAGAGGAAAAGGATGGTTTGTGAAGAGAGGAAGACAAGGCTTTAAAATTCTTATTATTGCTATCATACAAGGGAATCCTAGTCAGAACAGGTTCCAGCATGGTGCTGACCTGATTTAAGTGATATTTCTAATCTTGCCTGTAAACCACTCAGTAATTGACAGCAGGTAGATTTTATTTAAAAGGGAGACAAGAGAAGAAAAAGTCATCATTCATTAATTGCTGTTTCCCACTTTGGCTCCTACCTTTCATTCAACCAAATGTTGAAAACAATAGATAGAACAAGCAGAAATAAAGGCCAGAAGGTTCCCAGGGTTTCTTTCTGGAAGTGCTGCAATGCAGATCTGGCAGAGCTGGGGGCCCAGGAACAGTCACTGAGCGCTGCAGGAAAAGTATACTCACAATTGCAGTCAATTGCAGTTCAGAGGGTTTTACCACGTGCCATTTCTTACAGTATTTTTCTGTGTAAAATGATACAATATTGGGGTTTTTTCAAAAACTAATATTTTGGCAGGGACTCACAAAAGTAAGATGGACAAAGTATAGAGGCTTGGTACTAAAATCATGGTTTGGGGACCAGCAGCAGTAGCAGCTGGGAGCTGGTTAGAAACGCAGGATGTTGGCCCCACCTAGGCAGACTGAATCAGAATCTGCATATTAATAAAATCCCTAGGAGATTC
Organism: Perodicticus potto; assembly: GCA_963574655.1. Taxonomy (NCBI): domain Eukaryota; kingdom Metazoa; phylum Chordata; class Mammalia; order Primates; family Lorisidae; genus Perodicticus; species Perodicticus potto. The sequence goes on along the minus strand of CAUYRH010107497.1, from coordinate 9,042 downwards.
ATATGCAGATGAAAATTGGAGTAGTCCTGCTTAGGAGAAAAATAGCATAACATCTGAGGTATCTATTTATTAGAGGCATTTGTTCTATCTGATCCTTGATGCCTACCTGGGTATACCCTTGCAATTGACTTTCATAACCTCCATCCTCTTCCCCATCTCACGGCCAAGGCAGACTTGCCTGAGTAATCGATAGTGGACACTGGGAACCCTGTCCTGAATTATGAAACTAAAAAGTGATGGGATGGCAATCTGGCTTAGCATTCTTCTTTCTGAGACAGAATCTCACTCTATTGTCCACACTAGAGTGCCATGGCATCAGCCTACCTCACAGCAACCTTGAACTCCAGAGCTCAAGCGATCCTCCTACCTCAACCTCCCGAGGAGCTAGACTAGAGATGCCAGCCACAAAGCCCAGCTAATTTTTATATTTTTAGTAGAGATGGGTTCTCACTCTTCCTCAGGTTGGTTTGGAACTCCTAAGTTCAAGCAATCCTCCCACCTCAGCCTCCCAGAACAACAGGAGTAGAGGTGTGAGGCACCGCGCCCAGCCTGCCTTAGCTTTTGTGTGTGTTCATGCATGCGTGTCTATCACAGGCCCTCAAGCTTTAGCATGAATTGGACTCCCCTGAAGACTTGATAAAACACAGATTGCTGAACCCCAGTGGCAAAGTCTGAATCAGTAGGTGTGAGGTGAAGCTTGAGAATTTGCTTTCCTAACTCTTTCTAAAAGCTGATACTACTGATCCAGAGGTCATACTTTGAGAACCATTCACTTCTGTCCTTCCCCTGTTCCTCACGCTCATACACTGTCCTTTATCTTTGCCCTTCAGAACTTTGTTCTCTGGCTTGGTGCCTATAGCACAGTGGTAACGACACTGGTCACATGCACCGTGAAGCTAGCGAGTTCAAACCCAGCCAGGGCCAGCTAAACGACAATGAAAACTGCAACAAAAAATAGCCGGACGTTGTGGCGGGTGCCTGTAGTCTCAGCTACTTGGGAGGCTGAGGCAAGAGAATCACTTAAGCCCAAGAGTTGGAGGTTGCTGTGAGCTGTGATGCCACGGCACTCTACTGAGGACAACATAGTGAAACTCTGTCTCAAAAAAAAAAAAAAAGAACTTTGTTCTCTGCAAAATGAGGGGTAGTAGCTTAATGTGGTAGCAGATATTAGCTCTTTAACCTATTATATTCAAGAGAATAGAAGTTTTATAAATATTTTAAAAGGAATTCCTGAGAATATTGTCTTAAATTATCTAAAGATGATATTTTATTTTAAAAGAGTAATGTGTTGAAGATAGAGGAGTTGTTTGGGGATAGGCAGAGCTATGCTGCATGCCCCATGTACCATTACCTAGACAGCTGCCTCTCTGGATCCAGTTCCAATCAAACTGGGTCCACTGGCCCAGCACAGCCAAGCCAGACACTTAAACCAAAAGTTACAGCAGAAGAAAGAGGCATTTTGATTGCATGGTGCCATGAAAGGAGAACACAGAGCTAATGCTTAAGAATTGAGCTCCCTGGTGGCTTACAAGCCAGGGTTTTTATTTTTTATTTTTTTAAGTAAATTTATTTCAGGTTAATGTGAGGGTACAAATAACCAGGTCAAAAAATTGATTTGGGGGCAGCACCTGTGGCTCAGTGGGTAGGGCACCAGCCCCATATATGGAAGATGGCGGGTTCGAACCCGCCCCCAACCAGCTAAAACAACAATGACAACTGTAACAACAACAAAGAAAAGAAAAGCTGGGTATTGTGGTGGGTGCCTATAGTCCCAGTTACTCAGGAGACTGAGGAAAGAGAATCACCTAAGCCCAAGAGTTGGAGGTTGCTGTAAGCTGTGACACCACAGCACCCTACTGAGAGTGACAAAGTGAGACTCTGTCTCAAAAAAAATTTTGTTTTTATTTTGTTAGGTAGAATCTCTCTTGTGGTTATGTCCCACACACAAAAGGTGTGCTAAAAACCCCACCCTGTGCCCATTCAGTGAGAGCACCCCAACCTCCTCTCCCTCCCACATTACCCCTCCCCACAACTGCCATTGAAATGAGCTTTTTTCCTATGTGGGCATGCATCAGCTTGTCTACTGGCTTCATATTAGTATTGAGTACACTGGATAATTGCTTTTTCATTCTTGTGATACTTTACTAAGAAGAATGTGCTTCAACTCCATCCAGGATATTACAAAAGATATAAAGTAACCATCTTTTTCATGGCTGAATAGAATTCCATGGTGTGCATGTACCACAGTTTGTTGATCTATTCCTGAATTGATGGGCATTTAGGTTGTTTCCACATCTTGACAATTGTAAATTGAGCTACGACAAATCTAATACAAAGATCCTTATGATAAAATAATTATTTTTCTTCTGGGTACATGCCTGATAGTTGGATTACAGGGTCAAATGGGAGGTCTAATTTGAGATCTTTGAGGATTCTCCATACTTCTTTCCAAAGAGGCTGTATTAGTTTACAGTCCCACCAGCAGTGTATGAATGTTCCCCTCTCTCCACATCCACACCAGCATCTGTAGCTTTGGGACTTTGTGATGTGGGCTAATCTTACCAGGGTTCAGTCATATTTCAAGGTGGTTTTGATTTGCATTTCTCTGATGATTAGAGACAATGAGCATTTTCTCCATATGTTTGTTAGCCATTCATCTGTCTTCCTTAAGTTCTTTTCATGTCTCTTGCCCAGTAATCTATGGGATTGTTAGCTTTTTGTTGCTGTTGATTAATTTGAGTTCTCTGTAGATCCTAGTTATCAAGCCTTTGTCCGATTCATAATATGCAAATATCTTTTCCCATTCTGAAGGTCATCTATTTGCTTTAGTTGTTGTCTCCTTAGCTGTACAGAAGCTTTTCAGTTCAATTAACTCCCATTTATTTATTTTTGCTGTTGTTGCAATTGCCATGGAAGTCTTCTTCATAAAATCTTTCCCCAGGCCAATATCTTCAAGTGTTTTTCCCACACTTTCTTTGAGGATTTTTGTTTTTCATGCCTTAGATTTAAATCTTTTATCCATCTTGAATCAATTTTTGTGAATGGTGAAAGTTACAGGTCCAGTTTCAGTCCTTTACATGTGGATAAGCCAGGGTTTTTATGTCTGGGGTACATTTTGGGTAGGCAAAATTGTAAATCAATACATGGATGTTATACACTGGCCTAGAAGACAGAATATCCTGAGGTGGGAGCCTACATGGTCATGGGTGGATTCGGGGATTCTTAGATAGCAGAAAGGAAAGTTAGATGGGTGTGCCTCTCCCCAGACCCCTCAGGGAGAAATTTAGAACAAAAAAGAATAGAAGTCAGAGTTCAGGGGGCGCCCGTAGCTCAGTGGGTAGGGCATCGGCCACATACACCAAGGCTGGCGGGTTCAAACCCAGCCCAGGCCTGCTAAAACAACAATGACAACTGCAACAAAAATAGCCGGGCATTGTGGTGGGCACCTGTAGTCCCAGCTACTTGGGAGGCTGAGGCAAGAGACTTGCTTAAGCCCAAGCATTTGAGGTTGCTGTGAGCTGTGACGCCATGGCACTCTACCCAGGGTGACAACTTGAGTTTCTGTCTCAAAAAAAAAGAAAAAATAAGTCATAGTTCAATTCCTCAATTCCCCCTTTTCTGCACTTTCCATCTGGTGGAGGTTTCTGAAAAATAACTCAAGAACGTTTGTTAAAATGTCATCTTTTAGTTTTCCTAAAGAACAAAAACACCTCCTGACACTGGCTTTTTTAGAGAGCCATCCCCCGTTGTTATTCTCACTCACTTTTCAAAGCTAGCTAGGTACCCAGAACTTCTCCTGAAAGTATTCAAGATTTTCCTTTATTTCCATGACTGGTGGGGACCAGCAGGCCCCTAAGAGGGGTCCCTGCTCTATCTCAACCATGGCAATAGGATCATGAGCTGGCTCCTATGAATACTGTCAACAGAGCATGAGTCACTCTGCTAGGAAGGTCCCTTTTACATATCATAAAATTAAAGGAAAAAACAAACCTACCATAAAAGTAAAGAGGGGGGCTATCTTTCACCATCTTTAGGAGACAAAGAGGTTATTTGCCTTATTTTAAAATATGAAGCCTTATTTCAGAGACTACAAGACTATAAGAGCTGTAGAGACAGAAAGGCAAATAAACCATGGTTTCTAGATTCAAACATGCAATTACAGGATATTTTGGATAATACAGTATAGGTATGAACCAGGTGCCATAAAAAGAGAAAGGAGGCTAATTCAGCTCATAGGTTAGGAGGGCTTCCCGGAATAGGGGGTAGAAAAGGAGACTGCAGTATTTTGCCACAAATTATACTCCTCTGACATATTTTGAGATGGCTGTTTCGAGAGCCTGCAAACAGAGGAGGCCTGAGAAGTTGTCTTTGGGGGGGGGGGATTTGCATCTATAGAGAAAATCCGCACTGATACAACTAGACTTTCTCTGAAGTCCCACTTTGTCTGGATCTAGGAAAGATTAACTGAGAGTCTGACACCTTTAAAGGTCTAAAAGAAATATTTACTATCTATTCTCTCTAAGGGCTGCTCTTTGGGAGGTTTTATCTATATAAAAAGGCCACTTCTACTAGCCAGGCTTTTTTTCTTCTCTTCCTCCCACAAACTGTTTTCCCCTGCTCTGAGATCCTACTCTTTCTGTAACCTCAGGATGGTATAAAAGCATCAACCATCTTACCTTTGAATTTTTATATTCTGTATGATTCCTGTGCACACATATGTACATAATAAAATGGCATGCCTCTTTTTTCTGTTAATCTATTATCAATTTGTCTTTTTTCTTTCTTTCTTTTTTTTTTTTGAGACAGAGTCTCAAGCTGTCACCCTGAGTAGAGTGCCAGGGTGTCACAGCTCACAGCAACCTCCAACTTTTGGGCTTAGGCCAGCAATTCTCAACCTGTGGGTCACAACCCCTTTTTAACAATGAAAATACATTGCGGCATTAGGAAAGTTGAGAACCACTGGCTTAGACGATCCTCTTGCCTCAGCTTTCCGAGTAGCTGGGAGTACAGGCGTCCGCCACAACACCCGGCTATTCTTGGTTGCAGTTTTGGCCAGGGCTGGGTTCGAACTGGCCACCCTCGGTATATGGGGCTGGCGCCGTACCCACTGAGCCACAGGTGCTGCCTATCAATTTGTTTTATAGACTCATATTATTGAGGCTTCAGACAAAAAAAAATGTAAACTTCTTCACAAAAGCTAAGGTGATTTATTAATGATCAGGAGTTACCTTAAACTAGTGTTTTTCACCCTTTTTTATCTCATGGCACACTTGAGCCTATAGTTAAACTTCTGCAGTACACTTAAATTGTGTTGATCCAAAAAAAAAAAAGTCAAAAAAGAATATACTTACTGTGCTTTGAACTTCTTTTGAAAATAATTTAATTAATGATCTTTAAAAATTTTCATGGCACACCACTCTGCCGCAGCATATGGGTTAAAAATCACTGCCTTAAACAGGAAAGTAACATGATAGATTTATACTTACTTGAAGTATTACCCTAGCAGCTTTGTGAAAAAAGTATTGAAAGAGTCAAGACTTGGAATGGAGACTGGTTAGAAGATGGTTGCAGTAGTCTGTGGAGAGGAGAATGAAGGAGCTACGGAAATTTCACCCCAAAATATGAGTCCCTGGCATAAAGAATGTTTTCAATTGAAGGCCATTCAAGATCAAAAAACTTCCCTCTATTTGTATAAAATGAACTGGCCTGATCAGAGAATCAAAGGGACAACTGACTCCCCTTCTTTTTATTCCAAAATATTTCAGGAATGAGGATTGAGAATGTAGGTGCACCTAGTCCAAATCATTTGGGTCATAAACACCTGTCCATGATGTTTAATCTACAAGTCAATCTATTTCTCTCCCATCCATTTTTTTCCTCCCTAGCAACCTCCCTAGCAACCATTTATGCACTATACTTCTCAATTTCCCCCTCCCCTCTAAAAAGCCTACATAAAGCTATCTGAATTCCTTTGGAAAATTGGGTCATCACTCTTGTCATTTCTCCCTGTGCACACAGTAAATAAATCCTTTCTCTTATTAATCCGCCCTAATTATGAGTTGATCTTTCAGTGAACTTTCAGCGGAAAGGGCAAGTTTCCCCTCACCTGTTCAGACCTAAACTAGAAAATGATGGTGGAGGAGAGGCAAGATGGTCAGGAGACTTTAAAGAAATAGACTTATCAGATCTTAATAATTCTAGCCATACATTATCTTTGTGCAGAGTTATGCTTCTAAAAGACAATATCTACGATTGTATGTGAAGCCCGCACACTGTACTCCATGACTGAATTATTGTACACAGCTATGACTCAATAAAAAATAATAAAAAATAAAAATAAAAAAAAGACAATACCCATAAGTGTGGCCACAACCCATTTCACCCTGACTTCTGGAGAGGACTTCATTTTATTTGAACCCTCTACTACCACCATGTAGGAGCCAAGGGAAAACTTTCCCTTTACCTTCTGAAGATTCATGGAAAATCAACTGACAAAGACAGTTTAATAAGAGAAAAGGCATAAAAATATATTCATGTGCACTGGAAAGAACCACAGGATGATTACCCCAATATTCCAAATGGGGGTAATGGTAATGAAACAGAAGCTTATATGCCATCTTGAGGTTACAGAAAGAATGGGGGCTTGGATCTTGGTAAAATGGGTTTTGGGAACAGAGCAGCTTGGCTAGCAAAGGTGGTCTTATTATGTAGTTGAAACCTCACAGGCAGCAGCTCTCACACAGAATAAATGGCAAATGTTTCCATTCTCAGTTAATCTTTCCTAGATTTGGACAAGGGAATGCTCTCAAAGAAAGCCTGGCTACATCAGTGCAGATTTTCTCTACTGATGTAAACTTTACCAAAAAAGATAGCTTTACAGAACCACTTCTGTTTGTAAGCCCTTTGAGATAAGTCATCTCAAAATAGGTCAAAGAAGTATATTTTGGGGTGAAATATTTTGGTTTCCTTTAACTACCACATTTTTTCCTTAGATTGTACTGATTCCTCTAGAACTAACCACAGAGTCACTTTGATACTCTTATTTTCAGCAATCACAATTGAACAGGACTCCTTATGAGCTAAGTCACCTTTTATACAATTCCCAGTGTCGACCCTGGCTTCCTTCTCCCAGGTAACAAACTCTGTCAGCAGCCCCAGTGAACATTTGACTGGTACCTGGCCTCCTGGGGAACCAAGTTTACACACCAACTTTTCCAGCCAAGAGCTACTTGAATTTACATTCTTATTAATTTTCAAGGTCTGACAATTAAGTTTGCAAACTCATCCTAGAAAAAGTGCTACATACCTCATTGCTGAATATCACTATGGTCACCTCTGGGAAGTTACACTAATGCCAGCACCTAGTCCACCCTTCAAAGCAATTTTGCAACTCTTTTTCTGGAATGACCATCACAGCTATGATCTTTTGGCACACAAAAACATAGAACAACCATAATGAACACAACTTATCAAGACACTGCCACACATTGACACAAACGCAGCTGTAAGACACTGATATACCAAAGTTATTAAAACTACTGAGTTATTTGGATAGTGCTGCCAACATTAGCACACATTCATACCTCCTGTGATGACAGCTCTGATGGCCCTTCCAGAAAAAGTGTTCCAAAATTACTTAGAAGAGTGGAGTAGGCATTGACGCTGGGACATAGCTTCCCAAGGGGAGTACTTCAAAGGTGACCATGTGATATTCAGCAATGAGGTACGTACCACTTTTGCTAGGATGAGTTCATAACTTAATCGCCCAACCTTATGTCTTTGTTTATCCGTGTTTTGCTAAGGCTTGCCTTCTAGTTATCCCTGCCAGTATACTCACTCTTCTATCTCAATAAAGTCATGATTTTCTTTCTGAATCAAGAATTTTGGTTGCCAGGTAAATTCTCAGCCTTATCTGTTTCAGCTACTTCCACCTCCAGCAATTACCTACCATCAAGTGTATTTCTATTTAGTTCTAGGGTTATCTTAATAGCCACTATTTGGCCATTATAACATTTGTCTCTGGTACCCTGCTCAAATCCCCTAGGCTCACCCCTGATTACAGTCAAGGTTATGATGGACAGTTCTGTGCAAAGACCCACTTCTGCCTTTATTCCACCTCAAACCATACCTCTTTTAACTTTTAGCCCCAGGACCTTCTCCAATATATGAGAGGACTTCAAAAGGTTGGTGGGAAAATGGAAATAAAAGATAAAAGTAAAATACATAAACTTTATTTCTCAATGTAAGGTCCGTGAAATTCAAGACACTTTTATAATGGATAATACCACCCACTTGGTCCATCCCTAAAAAGCTTACAGTCTTGAGAATTTAACCATGTCAATGCTGTCCTTTTTACATTATTAACTGAAGAAAAATGGTTTCCTGTTAAAGATTTTTTAAGATTAGGAAACAAAAAGAAGTCAGAAGGAGCCTAATCAGGACTGCAAGGTGATAACGATTTCCCATTGAAATCCTCACAAAATTGCTCTTGCTCGATAAGAGGAATGAGCAAGAGCATTGTTGTAGCTAGGGAAGGACTCTTTCGTGAAGCTCTCCTTATTTTTTTTTCTTTGTTTTTGCTAACTTTCTCAAAACACTAAGCAGATGTTACTGGGTTTTTTGTTTTTTGGTTTTTGGGGGTTTTTTGGCCCTCCAGAAAGTCAGCAAGCCAAAATGTCTTGAACATCCCCCAAAAAACTGTTGACACATTTGCTCTTGACCAGTATGCTTTTGCTTTCACTGGACCATTTTTACCTCTTGGTAGCCATTATTTTGATTGTGCTTTGTCTTCAGGATCATGCTGGTCAAGCCATGTTTCATCTCTGTTATAATTCCTCAAAGAAATGCTTTAGGATCTTGAACCCTCTTGTTTAAAGTTTCTAGTGAAAGTTCTTCTCTTTTTTTTTTTTATTGAGTCATAGCTGTGTACAATAATTCAGTCAAGGAGTACAGTGTGTGGGCTTCACATACAATTGGAGATATTTTTATCAACCTGATTAATATAACATTCATGATATTTTCTCATTTGCTATGTGAAAACAA
>CAUYRH010107496.1:0-21515 GCA_963574655.1 Perodicticus potto | reverse complement strand
AAAAAAAAAAAAAAAAAAAAAAAGAGGGCAGGGATTATGGCTCAGCACCTGTACCTCCCTAGTACAAAAAAAATTGGGGGAAAAAAAGAAGATAAAATTAAACAGTCTGAAGAACAGATAATGGAAGGGAGGAAAAGAGAGTCTAGTTGGCAGAATCAAACTTTTTCGGCCCTAAATCTACAGAAATACTAAAACTACAAAGGTGCAGGATTACAAAACCAGCCTGTAAGTAACAAAGTGACCAAAATAGATTCACTTCAACTCTGCCAGAGAGCAGGGGGTAGATTAAATGCCCTCTATGGCTTCTTCCAGCATGAATTTGTCACTTCTTTTCGGGCTCAATTTGTCCTCATTTACATAAAGCTGGTTGTTCCTGCATCCCCTGGTTTTGCGCTGTGCTCCCACACCAAGCAGCTGGCTGACCTTGTTACCCAGAGGCCCCAGCCAGGTGGGAGGCGCAGGGGGTTGGCATTGGCATGGCGGATCTCTATTCCGAGAGCTATGCAAGGGGCCGCAGCATTTACTATCTCGTGCAATTAAAAGTCATCTGCCATGCCCTCTTCTCTTCATCTCCAGGAGGGATTTGGGGAAAGAGGGCATGAAACTCAGTGCTGGCTGCTGTTAGCAGCTACTCCCAGAGCTGTGGGAGGGCAGAGGGCCTTTTGGGGGAATTGCACTAAAGCCTTGAGGCCGCAGGTTCCCTGCCCCTGTTGGGCGAGACATTAGATCTGACCGGGGATTTTTTGTTTTTGCTATTTTATAATGCAATCTTTTAGATTTTATTACGCTTACCACACTAAGATACATCTGTCCCTGGTTGGACCCTGATTCTACTAGACAAATTGAGCAAAGTGAGGCTGCTAATTTATGTGGAAAACAATAAAAGCCAAATACCTGCAAGGCACTGATGGTCAGAGGGGACCAGACCCAAACATCTCCTGTGTTTTCTCCTCTGGCCGCCTCTGCTTCATACCTACCCACAGAAGCAGGCACTAAAGCACCAAGCTCAGGGGCTAGGAGCTTTTCAGGTAATTTTGACTTAGAGGAATGTGACACAGCCCTCTTCCCCACATAAAAGAAAAACCTTACATGGTGTTCATATTTCAAAGATAAAATAAAAAAGTCCAAATGAAAAAAAGTTAAACAAAATGTGTTCAAAACATAACATGTTAAACAACTCAGAAGCAACTCAACTTACCTCTGAGTTACATGTAAATTGATTTAGCGGGACAAATGGGTGCATTTTAATATCTTTGATGTGCCTTAGGATATGACCTCTAAGATAAGCTTACTCGAAGCCCAGATAAGCTCTGCAGCTCATCTCTCTGTGGCTTCCCAGCTGTGCCAGGCCCCGTAGAGCCTGCAACCCCCCATCAGGCCTCGGTGGTTTCTCCTGAGCCGCGTCTGGACACTGGGTGGCAGCACAGAACTTCTGCAGAGGCTGAGTACAAACCTGAGCAATTCCACCTTAAGAAGGGCCATGCACAGAACCATGCAAAAAGTGCAATAATTCTTGGACGTGGCTAATCTCTATAATTCACCCGATTGCAGATACAAGTGACAGCTGCAATGGGGGTGATGTTCTCTCATTCGCCGTGTCACTGGGATGCTATTTCAAATCTTCCTGAGATTAGAAAAAGGATTACAATTGCCCCCAGGGCCTTGCTGTGTAATTTTTATCAGTCTTGATCTCTGAGTTCCCCCGGGCGGTGCGTGTGCCTGTGTGCCTGTGTGTCTGTGTGTGTGTGTGTCCGTGTGCGCTGGCATGCGTGTTTGGAGCAAGTCTGTACTGAACAGGTCCATGGTGGGATGTGGACTGCATGGCTCATGGAGATGCTTGCCTTCTCACTTTTGTTCATTCCCTCGGACTCAGCGCAACATACCAGCTTCCTGGCCGCACAATCTGTGCAGTTGTCTGCAGCGGGGTGCTCTGTGGTTCCTTGTCTTTAATTTAATGTTCTGCTGTTACTGTCTTCAAATTCTTAATCATTTTTGAATGAGGAACCTTGCATGTTCACTTTGTAGTGTGCCCCATCCATCATATAGCCAGTCCTACGGTGGAGAAATATGCCAGAGGTGAATTCTCTCCGAGACTTGACTCTTGTTTCTTGTCTCATTTCTGTGACTGGCTTGTGCTAGTCGGGAGCCTGCCTCTTCCTATCTATGTTACATGGAGCACATTTGATAACCTCTGCAAGACCCCATCATCCTTTGAAAGAGTATAATTATCTTTCCCCTATAGGGTGTGGTGAGTGCTACATGCAAAAATGGCCCAGCTCACTGTGGACATTCAATAAACATTGCTTTCTTCACCACCATCACTCTTGGAAATCAGCATAGATTCTTTCCACATCATCTTCCCTGCCCAGGGAAGCCAGTCCCGGTTGGAGTGAAAGCTTGGTTTCATTTACAATGAAGCAGGGTTAGGGCAAATGTTCAGTCTGCAACTCAACTCCCTGTGAGCTGAAAAGCAGTTTCTTATTCTGTTCAGGTCTCTGCTCTGTGCAGGAGAAGCATGGCCAAACTGTGGTTATGATTTCTGCACCACGGGAAAAGCTGGCTTTACAGAGCCACCTACTGTTTGGGGAGCCTCTAAAGAGAGATTCTGATTGAAATACCACTCGAGGAATTTTCCCTCATACTAATTAGCTTAAAATGGAACACTCTCATAATGCCTTTTCCTCCAAGGACCTATGGACCCTTGGCAAACAGTCATTAATCCTGTCCTTCTTAGCTTGATGTCAGATGACTGCAGTTGACACATTCATCTCCCTGCCTGGATGGGGAGTTGGAAGGACCCGGGCCCTAGGCCTGCCTCTGTTCAGGACTTTTGTGTGGTCTTGAACAACTTTTCCAGACTTCAGTTATTTCATGTGTAAATTGAGGTTAATAAGTCCTGTTTGGAACTATTTCTATGAATAAATCCTATGAAGATGAAATAGACCCCCAAATGGAAACACTCTGTAAAAAGTATAAATATTTTCACAATGAAAGGGACTATGATATTACATTTAGATAGTTAAGTTCAAGTTTACAATCCAGTGCTGTATCAAATAATAGTATTTTGTAGGCATTGAAATTTCCTTTTGCTAAGACCAGAATTAGATGTCCAACAGGCAAATGGAAAATTTCTTTGAACACTGAGGGTTTTTTTTTTGTTTTTTTTGAGACAGAGCCTCAAGCTGTCACCCTGGATAGAGTGCCATGGCATCACAGCTCACAGCAACCTCCAATTCCTGGGCTGAAGCAAGTCTCCTGCCTCCACCTCCCAAGTAGCTGGGACCACAGGTGTCCGCCACAATGCCCGGCCATTTTTTGGTTGCAGCCGTCATTGTTGTTTGGCGGGCCCGGGCTGGATTCAAACCCGCCAGCTCAGGTGTATGTGGTTGGCACCTTAGCCCATTGAGCCACAGGTGCTGAGCCTGAACACTGAGATGTTAATTGTCTAAAAAATAATGTTCTATGAACAGCCCATTTGCCCAGAAAACACTGAAGAGACACCAGCAGGCTTGATGAATTCTCATTGGACCTGTTCAGAACTTCCTTAAGTCAGAGTGACTCTGTGTACGAGAAATTTTTCCCACCTCTGAAGTTCTGTAACTCTCAATATCTACCATGCTCATGTGGCGCTGAGATCAGGCAAACGTGGGTTACCACCTGTGACTTGAAACATCACCTTATCTTGTCACCTTGACAGTAAACTCCTTGAGGACAAGCATGGGGTAAAGTGGGTATTTGCCAACACACACCGACCATAGCACTTTGTACCAGGGGGTTCTCGAGAGCGATGGCTATACTGGGGAGGATGGCTGAGTCCGACTTGGCAGCTCTACAACACATTCGGGAACTGTGTAAGAAAGAAACTCTCTGGTAGTGCCTGTGGCCTCTCTGTGGTCTGAGCTAAAAATCTCCTGTCTCAGAACATCTTTTCTGTACTAGGTTGATGTTAATTTCACTTTTTGATCTGCAAGGGTCCTTAAGAAATGCAGTCACTTCTGGTGATTTAATTCGTCTGATGAAAGATTTCTGGTGACTTATATGGGAGAGTTCATTGAAATCATACCCCAAATGTTTCAAAAAGACCAAAGTGCTACTGTCCTATTAAAAATCATAAGGTTTCAGAGTGTATATGAAACCAGGACATTGTACCCCATGATTGCATTAATGTACACAGCTATGATTCAATAAAAAGAAAATCATAAGTCCATTCAATGCAAGTATTGAGAGAACAAAGGTGTGGTTGTGAAGTAGATAGACCTTTTCACTATCAAAACAAATTGCGAATAAGATCTCAGACTACTTTGCTACTGAATTCATCGTGCTAAGTACACCCATATGAATGTCTATTTCTTTATTTTTTGTACACCTACATGCTTCTTAACATCTTTGAGCCTATCCCTTCTTATCAACTTGCATAATCTTTCCTCTCGATATCATACAAGGAAAAAAATTGACATTGTATGTTACCGATCATTAAAGATTGGTATTATGTCTCATGTAATGAAGAGAGATAGTTATATGCAACATTGATTAAAAAATAAATTTAGTGGGTATCTTGTAAGTTATAGGAAGAGTGGGGAATAGACCTCAATCCATCTGTTCCCAACTAATCAATGTGTTGTAATAATTAAGGCTACAGTGCTTTTTTTTTTTTTAATTGACCTCTGAAAGGAAGGAAGGCCTGGAATCTCATGCATTAAATGGCCTCTAAGGCACAAGGCCAATTTCTTCCAGCCCCAAATCAGGAACCCCCTTCACTACTGTAGCACTCTCGCTCCTTATCCTCATTGTCATCCTTCCTGGCAGGAGGAGACTGACCTTGACCTATCTCACAGCTCTCAAATTCTGCTAGAGGTAGAACTGGCTATGTTGTTGAGACCTTCCACTGGGGAGGGGTAGGATTAAGGGATCTTTCTTTTAGGCTGAGGTTTTCCTGAAAACTATAAAGCTAATGGTCCCTAGAAACAGCTTGACTTCACTCCCAAGCTTTGAATAATCTACTTCTTCTGATTAAAAAAAAAAAGAAAAGAGGGAGCTCCAGTAAGTCATTTGGTTCATGCCTCTGTCTCTGTATTACGTTAAAAACAGTTCCAGAAAGGTGGAGTAATAACAATCCCCATGCTTGATAGCACTTTAGTGTTTACCAAGCATTTTATATACATCATTTCATTTACTGCTTCCTCAAAATACTTCAAATTAGTTATTACTATCTCCATTTTACAAAGCAAATTGAAGGTCAGAGAGGTTGGAAGGAGTGGGAAGTCACATGCTTGTAAGAGGTAGCGCCTGGGCACGGACCTTAGTAAATGCCCTCTCTACAACATCACTGCTCTAAGCAATCTGGGAGACTTGGACTCCCTCCAGGCAGGGAATTTCTACCACTTCCTTTTAGGTCCAATAGCCTTCAGAGATGTCTGATACCCACCCCTTCTTCCCTACCTAAACCTTCTCTTCTGACCTAATGCCAATGGATTTACATTCTTCAAATAAATAATCTAAATAGTAACTGTAGACCAACCTCTGGTTTGGAGGAGCTGTCCTTGCTTCTCAAGGCTGGATACTTCAGGCTTCTTCAGCTTTTTCTTCCCCTGGATTTAGAGTCACCTTTATGGCCACAGGACAAATCATTTAACCAACACGTATTTTCTCACCTGCCATAAGGAGATGATGTCCTGTCTCTCGCAGGGCTGTTGTGAGGAGCAAATCAGAAAATACCTGTAAAGTGCATATGGCATGCACAGCAGTTTGATAGATGGTACTTTGTTATTTTTTCCCTTCCCCACCTTTCCTTTCCTTTTCTCCCTGGCTTTTTAATCGTCCTTGCAGATCCCCACAGAGAGGGCATCCTCCCCATTGAACAGACATAAATTGAGAGCCTGGCAGTTTTCTAGGAAAGGGACTCTGTTTGCAATAAACTTCCTGAAACAAATCATGGAGAGAATCCTAGAAATACTTGAGGGCCTCATCAGAGGCCAGCAGCTTCTCTGCTGACTCGATGGCTTTTATTTTTGTATCATCCACATGCACCAATTAGAGGCCTAAAACATAGCCAGGAGGCGCCACCTCACAGCACTTGATTTATTGGTTTTATTAAACACAGATGCCTTTAATGTGGAATTGTTTGTAGCCTGTGCTGGATTTCTAGCTATTTTATCGCATCTGTTGGCCAATGTATGAATTATCTTCAAAGGACATGGCTTTTGCTTTTTATCACACTTTCTCTCCAACTACCAAGGAAGAGGTCACTTGGGAGAAACATCCTTTCATGGCAAGAAAGTAGCCTCGTAGATCAAACATGTGTTTGTTCTGGAATGGCAAAGCAGCCAGGCCAGGCCTAGAGGAGGGGCCGGTGTCGCTCAGAAACTCTCATCAATCACTCACCAAATGGGACACGTGGGTAAAGGCTTTGTTGGGAGATGCATCGAAGGAATAGAGGTAGCGGACGGAATGCAGGGCAGTGGAGGTGGATCTGCTTTGGGGCCAGACAAGGTTTCAAATCCTGTCTTGCACATACCAGCGTTGTGACTTTAGAGGAAAATCAGTGGACCTCTCTGGGCCACAGATAGGTTATCTCTAAAATGGCATCCTTGTAAGCAAGATGGTATTATCAACCAGTAGGAATTCTCTTCCCTTCCTTCGGCTAGTTACAGCTTCTGCCGGCAGAGGGTCTCAACCGCGAAGGTTAATGCTGGTGAGGGGTACGATGGTGGGAAGGTCAGGAGACCTCGTTTTTATTACACTTTGATGTTTGTATTGTGCCCAGTCCTTAAGAAAACAAAAGATTTACAAAAAACGCCTTTCCTACTCTATGTATCAACAGCCAACTGATTTCCTTCTTCCATCTTGTCCTATTATGTTCTAAGTTGCGTGAAAGCTGTGCCCTGTGTTAATTTTTCTCTGACTTTCCCACACCTCCTGGACACCCAGGGCAGATGGTCGGAAAATGTTTGTGAGATAGAATCAAATGGACTCTTTTTTTTTTGTACCTCTGAAATAACAGTATTTTATTTAATTTCTGTCTGGCCCAGGAGACCCAGGAGAAAGATTCGAAAGGTGTTGGCTGCTGCTATTAGCTTTTGAGTTCCAGGAAATACCCTCGCATTTTGGAAAAAACACCAAGTGTTAAATCAGGTGAACAGGGGTCTTGAGCCCCTGTGAGTGGGCTTGAGTTCTGGCTCCACACGAACTTGGGGAAGTTATTTAAGCTCTCAGAACCTCAGTTTTCTCATCTACAGAGTGGGGATGATAATAATAGTATCCATCTTACAGGGGTGTGGTACAGATTAAATGAGTTACTATATTTAAGACCTTGGAATGGTGCCTGGTCATAGTGAATTCTGTCTGCATTTGTTGCTGTTACTACTGCTGTTTCTAACTCTTCCAGCTATAATATTCTGTGATTTTGATGTGTCTAGATAAAAAGGATAAGAAATGAGGGAGCAAGGAAGACAAGGCAAGGCAGAACCTGTATGTGGGTGGCCTAAAGCTCACCCCATCTTCTCTGTGACTGGGCTCTAAATCAGGGTGGAAGTGAGTCCCTTACTCTATTCACCCAGGATTTAAATCTCTGATGACAGCACCAGTCTAGGTAGTTGGGCTGGATGCTGACATCCAAACCTTAGAATTGGACGCTGAATCTAATAGACCAGGTCCTGTGATACTTCTGGCTTACAGGTAAATATCGGAAAAAATTCCAACCCCCTGAAACTGGCAATGAACTTCAAAGACGAGAATCAAGATGGAAGCTCCTATCGTGGGAATGTTCCAGAGAGTCCACAATCTGCAGACTGATGCTTAGACTTGTAACTAGAATTATTCAGGTTTTATTACTCCAAACAGTATTCCACATGTACCATGAAGGGGGAACGAAGCTGCAAAAGAAGTGTGGGGAAATGTGGGCTTAGCTGTCTTGTGTGTCCTTGAGCACATTCTGTCATCAAATCCTGAATACTTTGGTAAATATAATGCCCCAGGATTGGGAGGTGGGGGCAGGCGTGGTTCACCAGGCTTCTTCCTCTGAGCACCAACTGTCATCGGGCTGGATGTACCTGAAGGAACATCAGAACTTGATACCTCCCTGGGATCTGTGGAATGCAACACCCCTCTCCCCACCAGAAACCTTCCTACAAAAGACAGCAGCGTTTATAACTTTGGAGGGGTGAGTCAGGAGGGTGGAGGTAGGAATGGAGTAGTTTATTGCTGACAAAGGAGTGTTTTTCCTCCATCAGAAGTAAGACTGATTGTCTGTGTAATGTGTGGTATATTCTGGTTTGAAGACCAGTTTCTACTGGTACATCCACGCCAGACACCAGATTTATTTAAAATAGTGAAATAAACACTTTTCCTTAAAGTATTTTCTTAAATACTATTGTAGGAAATTCATGCATGGAAGAATAAAAAAAAATTTAAAGCCTTTCATTATCTGGCCGCCAAAGATAATCAATTAGCCTTTTGTTATAACTTTTTCTATTTCCTATAATTTATAAACATAGTTTAGAATGGCATACAAGCATTTAACTCTAACTTTTAAATTTAACAATGAAGCATAAGCATTTCCATGTTGTTAGAAATGTTCATAAAATGAGTGTGATGGCTTTATACTATTCTGCTTATTTCTGTCCTTGAATTTACTAATCTATAATAATGCCGACTAACACTTCATGTCGCTTCCTATGTGCCAGACATGGTTCTAAGTGTTTTATACAAATTAACTCATTTAATTCCCCAAACAACATCGTAAAGCTTGTGCTATTAATATTCCCCACTTCACAAGGGAAGAAATTGAGAGGTTAAGTAATTGCCAGAGGTCAAGCAGCTGTTGAGTGTTGGGATGAAGATCTGAGCCAACAGGGGCCAGGAGCTGTTCACGGTTCTTCTACACTCTTTGGTCCCTGTCCCGCTAGAGGCCCTCAGATGTCTGCTCATTTTTTAAAAAGTAAAACTGTGACCAGGTGCTGTGGCTCAGGGCTATAATTCTAGCACTCCGGGAAGCCGAGGTGGGGGGAGTACTTAAGCTCAGGAGGTTGAGCCCAGCCTGAGCAAGACCCTGTTTCTACTTAAAACAGAAAAATTAACCAGGCATTGTGGAAGACACCTGTAACCCCAGCTACTCAGGAGACTGAGGCAGGAGGATTGTCTAAACCCAGGTATCTGAGCTTACTGTGAGCTAGGCTGAGGCCATGGTACTCTGGGCAACAGAGTACGACTATCGCCAAAAATAATAAATAAATAAATAAATAGTGAAACTGCTATGAGAGAGGTAGCTTCTTTTCCTTACAAGAAAGAGAGTGGTTGGAGCACTAGACCCAGGTTGGCTCTTGGGATTCAGGTGCAAGGATGATGGGGCTGCTTGTATGTAAGGGAAAGAATCCCAGCAAGAAAGCCAGACTATTGGTGGCAGAGTCAGAATTAGAACCAGTTTTTCTCATTCTTTGTTTGTCTTTTTCTCTCTATTATTATTTTTTTTTAATATATGAAAACACAGGCTCGGTGCCTGTAGCTCAGTGGCTAGGGTGCCAGCCACATACACTGGGGCTGGAGGGTTCTAGCCAGGCCCTAGTCGGGCCTGCCAAACAATAATGGCAACTACAATAAAAAAAATAGCTGGGAGTTGTGGCAGGTGGCTGTAGTCTCAAGCCACTCTGGAGGCTGAGGCAAGAGAATCACTTTAGCCCAAGAGTTTGAAGTTGCTGTGAGCTGTGCTGCTATAGCACTCTACCAAGGATGACATAGTAAGACTCTGTCTCAAAAAAAAAAAAAAAAAAAATATATATATATATATATATATATGAAAAGACAGAACAAAATCTTTGTCATGAAGAAAGCCAATGTAATCTTTTTGAAAGATATATGTCTGGAATGAGCTTTCATGGGAAGAAACTATGACTTATTAATTATAGAAGATTACTTTCTCCCTATTTCCATATTTATGACCTGGCTGGGCAAAGACTGGGCTTTTCTAAACTTTTTAAATACTGGGAAGGGATTTTTGTCCCCTTCCCTTCGCATTTGGGCCATGGGAGTGAGAAGACTCATCTAACTAGTAGACTGGATGAAGGGCACAGGGCAGGGGTGGGGCTGCTTGACCCCTTCCAGGCCCTCTCAGACCCCCACCTGTGCCCTTCTCTCTGCCCTTGTTCTTCTGTAGGAAGGTCTAGAGTTGGTCTGTCTTTGGGATCTTAGGACCTCTGACCCAGTAAGGTGTGAGGGAGTCAGCTCTTCAGCCCTCATCTTGCCCATCTGATCCCCAAGGACTAAATGTGACCAAAAAGAAACCTGATTTTGACCACAGGTCTAGGATTTTCCAAACCAGTTTTACCAAAAAATAAATTTATATTTGGGTTTCCCTCTGCCTGCAGTGCCTGTTTCTCAATATACGTAGAATCCATAGGCAGAGGTGTTTGATTAAACATCCTTCTAAAATTCAATCTTGGGCTCGGTGCCCATAGCTCTGTGGTTAGGACGCCGGCCACATGCTCTGGGGCTGGTGGGTTCGAGCCTGGCCCTGGCCTGCTAAACAATGACAACAAAAACAGAAAAATAGCCGGTCATTGTGGCAGGCCCCTATAGTCCCAGCTACTTGGGAGGCTGAGGCAAGAGAATCGCTTAAGCCCAAGAGTTTGAGGTTGCTGTGAGCTGGGACACTAAGGCACTCTACCAAGGTGAGACTGTCTCAAAAAAAAAAAAAAATTCAGTCTTGATCTTGTGCTTTCGAGACAAAAACTATGAATGTGAGAGTCAGTTTTCCCTTCTCACCCAACACACCGGACACGAAAGGGAATACAGTCTAGGCACACTCAGCTTCCCTTCACCTCTCACTCCCTGGAGAGATAGATTATGGTGTTTCTCTAAGGCCCAGTGCTTTTGCCTTTTGTGATGCAGAATTCTGACCGTGAATGATAAAAGACAGAGAGAAGCAGCAGGGATGGAGGAGTTGTCTATAAAAGGACAGATGTACTCAAGAGAGGCATGAAAGAATAGAGCTGGAAGAGTAGAGGAAGAACAAGGAAAGCCAAGGGCTCACACAGACAACCAGAGTTCTCCTAGCAAAGGATTTGAATCAGCGAGGTCGTATGGAAAAGACTGAGAGTCAGGAGAATGGGGAAAGATAATTTCTAAAACTTTCTACTTGGGACTAAGCATTAGATTCCTCTGATTTTTTTTATTTTTATTGAAAAGGACTCTAGTAAATGCTAAAATTTTCTAAAAATCTAGAGATTGGATTTCTTTGAATGTGACTCCTGTAGAGTGGGCCATAACTTGGCCTCAATTGTAAGTGGGGTGACATGTGTCTCCCCAGATATTAAACATGACCCGATAGATGCAATCAAATGGAAATAGAAGAGGTGCCCCTAATTATTCCCAACTCTGGGATGGGCTGGTGTCTGTGTGTGTGCGTGTGTGTGTGTGCAAGAGCACAGGGCTGTGCCACACGGAACCTATGCTGTTTTGCTGTTTTATACTACACCTGGCACCTGGGGAAACACCCTCAATGTCTACCTGCTGTCCACTTGCTTGAGATGCCCAGGATATGGTGGGAGACAGTACGTCCTGGAGAAAGAAGTTTGAAGAGTATGAGTTTGATGGCCAACGACAATGTCCTGAGGGGGGAGGGGACATTCTGATATCTGTCTTTCACAACTCAGACCCTATAATAAGCCTAAATTCTTGGATGAGGAGATGGAATAAAAGAAGGGACACAGCGGAAAGATCTGCTTCACTGGGTGTCACCAGTGCTGGGCAACATCAGGGAAATCTTGAGTACTGACGCCTGTTGTGGCAGAGATGACTAGGGTTACTGCATCTTGTTCTCAGGTATCTGGGGCCTCAACAGCTGTCACAGAGGAGTTCGGAGAATCGGCAGACACCACCTGGAGTATGATGTTTGTGATCATCTGGGGATCTCCTGGGCACAGAGGCACAGAAATTCTGTTCTGTGACTGCCATAGAACAAGCTATGGAGCCTGGGCAACACAGCTTACTTTTACTTTAATTCCCCGCTCTGCCCCCACCCCCCCAGCACAGTCAGATAAACCCGACATTATCTCACTGGGTAAGAGGAGGGAGGAACTTTGAAATAGATGTCAGCTGTACAGCAAAAGTTTCAAAGCAGTTTGGCAGGAGCCCCAGTCAGCAGTTACATCAGGTTGGTGATATTTGGATTCTAGGCTTGGGCAGATGGACCATTTGCCACGTCTCTGCTTTTCCTGGCTCTTGTTTTCTAACAGCCCTTGTTAGCTCGATCAGGCTATTAACAGACCCGACATCTTTGTGCTCAGCACTTCACAGATAGGGGTCCTCACACGTGCAGTTTTCTGGTTATCATTATAGGGACACGGAAGAGTATGGGAAAGCCATCCTTCCTCTCCAGCCAAGTACGACATCTCTTTGCTCGCCTGAAGCTGGTTCAGCCCTGCATTGGAGCTGCTGGCACTGGCTCTCAGTGCCCGGTGGGCACTCAGCAGTGCATTCTGTGGCAGTCTGGGGAGGCAGAAAATAAATGAAAGATCTGTGACGTCACTTTTAGAAGCTGGATGTCTAAGTGGATATTGGTGGGGGGGAGGGTGGTCACTGAAATGCTTTGAGTTCATTTCCAAAGCCACATGGCAAAAAATCCAAATACAGATGGTGCACACTGGCTGTTAGGGGGATCTCACTGATGGAAAGTGCATTTTGTTCCAAAGAGTTAGCTGCATGGCTTAGGGGAGGAACAAAGACACATATCTACACGTTAAATTTCCACAAGAACTTCCAGAACAGAAGTTCTGACAGCAGGCTCTGTGGCTCGCCTTGGTTATCTCAGAGTGGTATTAGGTCCTGAATTGTCAAGGCCAAACCTGGCTTCAAAAGGCCATTCTTTTGTCAGACCATGTGCACACCCAGTATGTCCCCATTTGTGTTGGGTGATTATGGAGCCCACAGTCCTATGGTCCTAGGCAAGTACCCAGTTGTCCCGAGCTATCATTTCCCTACGAAGGAACACAGAGCTGAACAGAAATGCAAACCTAGCTAGTTTAGTGGGTTCTTGAAGTTATAGCTGGCAATGATTGCCCAATGGCAACACAATTCAGGAGGGCGGGCGCAGCTCTCTCTAATGTACGCTAAAGGCAGTTGCTGGAAATCAGTTCTTTGTACTGTGGTCTTGAGATTTCATTTCTCCTCTGAGGCTCAGATCAGAAGGGAGGCATTAAACTTCATCCCCAACTCGTGCTCACAGAATAGTTACAAGACAGATGCGCTTTTAAACCAGGAATATCACAACGTGGGATAAAGGTGGGTTGTGAGAATTCCTTAGCTTAGACTATCTGAAATGCTGGTGGAAAGATTCAGATTTTAAAATAAAAGGGAGTTGATGCTTTGCTTAAGTTTGGTGGAAGTGGAGCCTTCTGGGTTTCTGAAAGTCTCAAAATCTTACAAGCAGACTTTATATCAACATTTGGAATTGTGAGAATGAATCAGACAAACACGATGGTTCCTGGAAAAGCAGAGAGGCTGGAAATGAAACCGCAAAGTGTTTTGGCAGTTTGGGAGTTTGGAATATTATTAGCACCCTCCCACCCCAAACGACACCAGATAATTGACTGTCTATATTCAGCCAGGATTTGTTTGCCTCCGAGACAAGTGATTTTGAAGCCTATTATGAGACATATTTCCCTTGAAATGCTTTCTTTTCTTTTCTTTTTTTATTTGGGAAGGGTAAATCAGAGCGTTTTGTCTATTTGGAAAGTGATTTTGGTCTGAAATCTTAGACACCTGCCGCCTTTAGTTCAAAGCTCCCAGAAAGGGAGCCTTGCGATCATAGACACAAAGCTTCATTTCCTGGCCTTGGTACCAGGGCCCCAGAGAAGCACAGGAATCAGGATATTGAAGAGAGGCTGCCTTCGTTAAATCAGATATCCATTCCCGGCTTTGCTACTCAGATGGGTGGGTTATTGATTTTTTCCCCCTTGCTGGAGGATGACTCGTAATCTGGGAACCCGAGGAAACTGTATTTACTTTAACATCTGCACTTAATGCAATTTTGAGTCAGAGCCTGATGGGCTTATTGTCTTCTTTTTTCTCAGAAGGCCAGAGTCAGGCCAACATAATGTTGGGTGGAAGTGATCAAATTGCTCCATTAGTGGAATAGATTGCACGAAGACAGCCTGGTATTAAGATCTCTAAAGCAGGGAGGAAACCGCCAGAAAGTCTTCAACAGAAGATATCTGGTTGTACTGGTAAAAGACTTACAGTGAAATATGAGGACTGTATACTTCAGCTTGAGGGGCAAAACACACAATATGTATGAGTCTCCTGGTACTAAACATGTCACACTGTCTTCCAGCTCTGCCGTGGGCTGCTGCTGACTCAGGCCACCTAGTGGTTTGATGCAGCTATGATCTCTAGCATTCCTGAACCATGTGCTCGGGTGAGGGGCGGTGGAGGTGGGTGCAGGGGGGGATATGGGGGATGGGGGGTTGCAGCAATTTATCTGAGTTTCCTGTTCCATTTCCCCCCTGCTTTCGTTTCCATCTTCTCCATTTTTTTCTTTAGGAAACTGAGACTGCTCTCCCCACTTCATCTCTGTTCTTTTGCTCTTTCCATCTGCCTTTTCAGACCTGTACAGAATTCTCTTTTCCATTTGGAAATCACACATTATTACTATCTACATATTGTCACCAAAACCAATTTGTGCAAACTAACAGGCTTATCAGCACTGCTGAAATGAGATTAAAACTGCTTCCAGTGAAACAGATAAAATCCAAATGAATGAAGCCCGCTAATAAGACATTAAAGATAATGACAGGAATGATTAACTAGCATGATATATTGAGCAGTTATGAGGCCTTGGATGCCCAGGATCAGTAAACTAATAAAAAGAATCTACCTTTAATTCCCTTTAGTCAGTAAGATATAATCACATCAACATTATGATTTTTTTGGTTATTATTTATCTGTGAGAGTAATATCACACCTTTCCTCCAAATTGCTCAAAGCTTATTAGCGAGAAAGAGAGAGAGAGAGATGGCCTTGGGGGAGAGCGCTTCTCATTTTGGCTTTTTAAGAATAAAAAGGAATATGGGATATCCTGTTTGCCTTCACACACCGATTAAGCAGACAGTCTTTCCTGCACATTTATCTCTGAGATAATGTGGTCTAGTCATAGCCAGACTGGTTTTCACTATACCGTCAATCAGTTATTGGCACGATCAAGTCACGTCGAGGCAGTCTGCAAATTCCATTGCCACTGGGAAATATCTCAGGATTGGCCAGAGCCCCCACACCTTGAGGTCTGACTCTTCTCTCGGTTGTAGAGGGCCCTTTTGGCCATCCTTCGTCTGTGTTTATCTTCCTCCATTGCTGAAGAAGGAGCATGAAAGAGAGGGCTTTGTTTACTATTCATGTAGAGTTTTTCAGACTTTACCATGTGACAGGTCCAGGGCTGTGCTCCAGGGATACAGGCGAATTAGAACGTGCCTCTGCCCTCAAGGAGCTTGTGTGAGTGAGGGAAGGGGACATAGCCAGATGAGGGACGACAAGGAGCAAAAGGTAATGGCAAGACAATGACAAAAAGGTAGTGATGGGTGACTCACTACCACCCATCCTGGGTGCCTGCAGGAAGGAGTAACTCTGAGAAGTCTTCCCAGAGGAGAGGCCCTTTAAGGACGATATAAAAGGAAGAGTGTGGTTCATTAGAGAGAAAGAGAGTAGGGCCGAGATGAACCACAAACAGATGTGTTTCAAGAAGAAACACTTGGTGGAGAGTAACATCCCAGGAGGACCTTGTGTTCCATGCTGAGGTTTGAATATTTTTATCCTAAAAGCCGAGGTGATCCATTAACACTTTGTAAGGGTCGCCACAGGATCAAATTTGTGCTTTGAAAATATGCTTTTGGGGAAGCCCTAGAGAATGGGTTAAAAGCAGAAGAGAAGTGAATCTGAGAAACCCTGCCAGAGCTATGATGTAGTAAGAAAAACACAGACAGGAACAAGATAACAAGGATTCATTGGGAGCTGAACTTAGTTACTACCTGGCCATGTGATCTTGGGTCTAGAACTATAACTTTCCTATCTGTAAATCTAGGACAGTAATATCTACTACATAAGGTCATTTGGAACATTGCAAATCATGTAAAATAAGGCCCAGGTGTCCAGCTCTATGCACCTAGCACATACGGTAATGGTAATTCTTCATGAAGCACTGCTAGAGAGGGGCAGAAAGGGTGAGGAAGGCTGATGGTGGCAGTGGGATGTATGTATTTGTGTGTGTGTGTGCATGCTTTACTGTTAGGAACATTGATGAATAAAATCATACTAGATTATCATGTTATGTTGAGAACAGATGGAAATCTGGAATAAAAATACATATTCAGATGAGTTTATTATTTCTGCCATTGGTGTGATTTGTTGAATGAAATTGCAGGGATTAGACAGTTTTGAGATACAGAAGAAAGACAGTAAGTTATAAATAACATCCACCTCACTCATCTCACAGGGCGCCTGCAAGAAGTCCAAGCTGACCGGGAGATTTCCGATTACCAGAATGTTAGCCCCATCAGGATGGGAACATGTTCACTGTTACAGCCTGAATGCCCAAAATTCAGCAAAATAAACATATATTGAAGGAATGAATGGGTGAGATACGAATGAGTGAAAAACAGTAAAACATTCATTTGACTAGTAGTTAAGAGGGTCAAAATATCCAGTTTTAGTCTTTCTCCCCACTTCCCCTACCCACTACTATTTTACTCATTAATTCAGCACTTAACAAAAATTATTAGGTCCCTGAACGTAACCTTGGCCTCTGTATGGCATGTGCACAAAATGAGTTACTTTCAAAGATGTGACCTTGCTCTGAGCTTGCCCCGAGTCTAGTGAACATGGGCAATCGAATCTCATGAAGGCTGTTAAATGTGCAGGCTTCTTTCCCCCTTTTCCACTGAACCCACTATCATTCCAGGCGAGATTTAAATGATGAACAGATATCAAAGATGCTAGGTAGAAGGTGGTGTAATGAAACGAAGGAGGATGTGTCCTGGGGTCACATACATTTGTTTTATTCCTCACTTACCTGGATATGAGAGTTTGGGCGAGCTACTAGCCTCTCTAAACTGAAATTGCCTTATCTTTAAAATGAATGTTTTCAGTAGGAATTAGTAAACTTAGGCATTATATTAGTTCTGCAGGCTATACAAGAAGCACGGTGCCAATATCTGCTTCTAGTGAGGGCTCCAGAGAGCTTCCAATCGAGGCAGAAAGTGAGGGGGAAGCAAGCATGTCAGATGTGAGAGGGAGGTGCCAGGCTCTTTTAAACAACCATCTCTCTTGTGAACTAATAAAAGCATGCAAATCATTGGTGCATACTAGGCTCTTATTATTATTTTCTTATTATTACTATTTCCAAGAGATTTCCTCCTAGAAGGATTGACAGCTATGGAGAGATAATTTTTTTTTGAAAGAATTTAAAGCTTTGCCAACCACAAGTTGCTCCTTCTGTCTCCCCTGTATGTCAGAAAAGAGTCAATCAACTCAATTTTATTGAAAAAGTAGAAGAATCTACTTTCATACAGCCCCCCAATACCTCTTAAAAATGATTATCTTTTCTGGTGGTTTATTAACATACAATCAGCCCAGATGTAAAAAACGAAGTGTTTTCAGATAGGGCAGTCCTCGTAAACATTGACCAGATATTCTCTAATAAAGAGGAAATCTGAAAAGAGTATGTTTAAAAAACAGTTCTCTGTCTAAGAAAACAATCTCACTGTTTACAATTCCAAATAAAAGGAGTTGAAAATGTTAATTTCATTATTTTTAGACTTACTAGTAAGTTTTGTAAATATATTTCAAAGCCATTATTGATTAATTTAATATAAATTTTGAATACATCATTTTTACTATTGAGTTAAAGCTCCCAGTCAAAATTCTTTTCTCACTGAGCCAATCCCATAACAGACATATACCCTATACCTTCACTCATCTGTAAAAAAGGTATTTTCATTAAAGTTTAACATGCTGATGGATTCTGATTTTTATATCCAATATGTTTGAATTGGAGATCACATTTAAAGTACTTTAAACATATCTATACTCTACAGATAATTGTATTTTAAAACGCATTTTTTTTTGCAAAAATCTGCATAGTTATATGAATGTATATTTTATGAAGTGGGCACAAACTCCTGTAGTGAAGGCCAAGGGTCTCCATAAAATTACTTTTGCTAATGTGATGCATTAAAATTAAACAAGCGACTTCCTCCTAATTTCAGGATCTACTGTTTGGAAGAAGGGTTGAGGATTATTTTTCTGGCACTCCAGATAGATCCAGGAATGGGAGTTGCAGCTATATGACAGGTTTGAATTGCATTATCTCTTTAGTTTCTTTCTAGCTTGAAATTGATATGTTTTTGTGAGTTCTTTTCATGTTCTGGGATGAGGCAGCAGCTAGTGTGGCTCTTATTTTCTGGCCAATCCCTAAATCAAGAGGGTTCCAGGATCATGTAGCCACCCGAGGCAAGAGCTCTGAGACAAAGGCCTTTCTTGTTACACTGAGTGAGAAATTGTCTATCACTTGATTCATGGGAAACAAGACTTGTCCCGAGTTATGAGTAAAATCAGTAGAATGAAAAGGAGTAACTAAAATAGTATTAACTGTATAACTTTTTGAAATATGTATTTATTAAGTTACGAATGGGTTTGTTATGTGGGAGAATATATTAATTACTTCTATTCATTAATTAATTCCAAAAATAGAAGAATTTCTAAAAAATAAAAGTAACATGTATCGTATATATTAAAGTAAAATAAAATTTGCCTACATTAGTTCTGTGAACATTGAAAATAACATACGTAAATAATTACTCTTGGTGTATCTTGACATATTTCATTTGTTGGTTGTATCAGTCTTTAATACTATGACATGAATATTTTTCTGAAAGAGGAATTTTTGAATGGTTTATTTTTCAAATCTTTTTCATAAAATTGATTGCAATCTTGTTCAAAGCTACATTGCATGGTAGATAGTACTACAAGTACTATTTTTAGTCAAGAAAATACCACAGGTATTGAGGTGGCTGATAACATCAGCATATATTCTTGAGACCATTTCAAAATCTTTAAATGTGGGTGGCACCTGTGGCTCAAAGGAGTGGGGCGCCGGCCCCATATGCTGGAGGTGGCGGGCTCAAGCCCAGTCCAAGCCAAAAACCGCAAAAAAAAAAAAAAAAAAAAAAAAAAAGAAAAAGAAAAGAAAAAGAAAAACAAATCTTTAAATGTGTTTCACTTGTACTGTACATTGATTGCCTTCATTACTCCAAAGTAATTTTATAAAATAAAACTTAACCAAAAATCATCTTCGAAATTTGCAGGCTATCTCAATAAGTTTCTTTTTCAGTACAGAAGATAGGTTTATTCAATAATAAAAAAGGGAGCTGAATCACAGGATTCTTCTCAGAGGTCAAGATGTTTCAAGGTATAATTACAGAATTCAACAATTAAATATATTTTTTAAATTAAATCATAGCTGTGTACATTAATGCAATTATGGGGTACAATGTGCTGGTTTTATATACAATTTGTAATACTTTCATCAAACTGGTTAACATAGCCTTCACCGCATTTTCTTAGTTATTGTGTTAAGATATTTATATTCCACCCTTAGTAGATTTAACATGTACCCTTGTAAGATACACTGCAGGTGTGGTCCCACCAATTGCCTCACTCCACCCATCCTCCCCCCCCCCTTTCCTCTTTATCTTGGGCTATAGTTGAGTTATAGCTTTCATATGGAAGTGTGGGTGCTTATAAATTAGTTTCATAGTAGGGCTGAGTGCATTGGATACTTTTTCTTCCATTCTTGAGATACTTTATGTTCCAGCTCCACCCATGTAAACATGAAAGAGGTAAAGTCTCCATTTTTTTAAGGTTGCATAATATTCCACGATGTACATATACCATAATTTATTAATCCGTTCATGGGTTGATGGGCACTTGGGCTTCTTCCATGACTTAGCAATTATGAATTGGGCTACGAAACACATTCTGGTGCAAATATCTTTGTTATAAAGTGATTTTTTGGTCCTCTAGATAGATATCTAATAGAGGAATTGAAGGAATGAATGGCAGGTCTATTTTTAGATCCCAAAGTGGGATCTAAAACTTCTTTCCAAAAGGAATGTATTAGTTTGCATTCCCACCAGCAGTGCGAAAGTGTTCCCTTTTCTCCACATCCATGCCAACATCTTGGGTTTTGGGATTTTTGTGATTTGGGCTAATCTTACTGGAGTTAGATAATATTTCAAAGTGGTTTTGATTTGCGTTTCTCTAATGATTAAGGATGATGAGCATTTTTTCTTGTGTCTATAGGCCGTGTGCCTGTCTTCTTCAGAGAAGTTTCTCTTCAAGTCCCTTTCCCACCCTGAGATGGGATAACTTGTTCTTTTCTTGCTAATACATTTGAGTTCTCTGTGGATTCTGGTTATTAAACTTTGTCAGAGACATAATCTGCAAATATCTTCTTCCATTCTGAGGGCTGTCTGCTTGTTTTACTTACTGTGTTCTTGGCTGTGCAGAAGCTTTTTAGTTTGATCAGATCCCAGTAATGTATTTTTGGTGTTGCTTCAATTGCATGTGAGGTCCTCCTCATAAAATATTTGCCCAGGCCCATTTCTTCAAGTGTTTTTCCTGCACTTTCTCCTAGTGATTTTTTTTTTTTTTTGGTAGAGACTGAGTCTCTACAAAACTCAAAGTTGGAGTTGCAACCTCCAACTCCTGGGCTTAGGCGATTCTCTTACCTCAGCTTCCCAAGTAGCTGGGACTACAGGCACCCGCCACAAAGTGGGCTATTATCCTAGTATTTTTATAGTTTCATGTCTTAAGTTTAAATCTTTAATCCAGTGAGCATCTATCTTAGTTAATGGTGAAGAGTGTGGGTCCAGTTTCAGTCTTATACAGGTCGCCAGCCAGTTCACCCAGCACCATTTGTTAAATAGGAACTCTTTTCCCCACTGAATGGTTTTAACTGGCTTATCAAAAATCAAATAATGGTAAGTAGCTAGGTTCATCTCTTGGTTCTCTATTCTCTTCTATACATCTACCTCTCTATTTTTGTTCCAGTACATGCTGTTTTGATCACTATTGATTTATAGTATAGTCTGAGGTCTTGTAGCATTATTCCTCCTGCTTTGTTTTCATTTCTGAGTAATGTCTTGGCTATTTGAGTTTTTTTCTGATTCCATATACAACGAAGTATTATTTTTTCGAGATCTTTAAAGTATGATAGTGGTGCTTTAATAGAGATTGCATTAAAATTGTATATTGCTCTGGATAGTATGGACATTTTAACAACATTGATTCTTCCCAGCCATGAGCATGGTATGTTTTCCCATTTGTTAACATCGTCAGCTATTTCTTTTCTTAGAGTTTCATAGTTCTCTTTATAGAAATCTGTCACGTCCTTTGTTAGGTAAACTCCCAAATATTTTATCTTCTTTGGCACTACTGTAAAAGGAATAGAGTCTTTGACTGTTTTTTCGGCTTGA
>CAUYRH010107495.1:0-19289 GCA_963574655.1 Perodicticus potto | reverse complement strand
TTAAAGGAAATAGTGGCAGAGAAGCATATTTTCTCTGTTAAAGAAATGAATTCACAGCAAGGCCTTGTACTGAATCAAACTTTTTAATAATTATGTCAAAAAGGACAGAACTTTTTGTCTTTTAAAAAAGAAATTCATTCTTTCATTTCATTGATTTTTAAAAAGTGGTAATAATATAATTATCCAATTATGTATTGTAAATATAACTAAAATTATAACCCAACTATAACACAAGATTATGGGGAAAGGGGCACGGGTAGGGAGGGGAGGGGGGAGGTTGGGGCAGAGGGAGGGTAATTGGTGGAGCCACGCCTATGGTGCATCTTAGAAGGGTACAGGTAACCCTTACTAAATGCAGAATACAAATGTCTTCGTATAATAACTGAGAAAATGCCAGGAAGGCTATGTTAATCAGTTTGATGAAAATAGTTAAGATTGTATGTGAAACCAGCACATTGTACCCCTTGATTGCACTATTGTACACAGCTATGATTTAATAATAAAGACAATAAAAAAATAAAAATAAATAAAATTATAGACAGAAAACAAGAAAGGAATCATGAAATTAAAAATATATTTTAAGCAAAATTCACCTCAAATTCTCATTAGTAGACAGTCTAGAATCTCTATGAAAACATTAATCACACAAGTGCAGAATTTTCTTTTTTTTTGTAATAAGCAGGAACAGTCAAAATTCTCACTTTTATTTTTAAAATTCCTATAACACTGTTTAGCCTTCTCATTCATGTTATCGAATCCTTCTCAATCACTCTGAAATATTACAAGAGTAACTTCCCAGAATAATAACAACCAGCTTTCTAAGAAGCTAAAATGCTGCATCACTTTTAATTAAATCGCAAATGAATTCCTTAGGAATATTTGCCTGCTATGTCTTTGTCATACATGTTAGGACACCAAAGTTCTTAATTTTGAGAGTGGTATGAATATCTCTCAGATTTATACCCGAAATCAGTAAAAATCCATTCTAAGCAGCCATTCTCTTTTCTCCCTTTCTTTCTCTTCTTCTTCTTCTTCTTCTTTTTTTTTTTTTAAAGGGGGAAAACTGTTTTATATCGACAACCATCTGTGAGCCTGTCTTTCAGGCCATCAAACTCTCCCATCCATTACAGAGCCTTCCTCACCTCCGCTGCATGACAGCACAATAAAGATGACATACTAATTCAATGACTTGTAATTTCAGCTAAACAAAGACAAGTGCTGCAGCTTCTTCTTTTGTGTTAACAGTGCCATATCGGTGAAGCCAGCTATGCAAACATAGCACTGGGAGGGTTTTATGACAGCAGTTGAATGGGGAGACTAGCTTGGTGTTGCTTTTTATGGTTTTTGGCTCCATAATTTTTGGCTCTGTGCTGCTGGCCATGGCTATTGTGTCTGGATTCTGTGTCAGCAGCAGCTAATTGTTCCAATAATGTTTATCATAGGGATCCACCAGGGAGCTGTATATGTGGAGATAAGCTACAGGGCAATGATACACACTATCTTACTGATCTCTATACACAGTGCTTTTGCCTCATGCCAAAAAGCTTTTTAGGTTCCCAGTTCTTAAAAAAAAAAATAATAACAGCTTAATCATCGTGCCAACAATAGTGTCTAAGGGGATGTAATCAGGTTCCTCTGATAATCTTAGCAACACATGAAAGTCATGCGCAAAAGCAGTAATTGAAGCAGTTGGTTCATTCTACCACCTGCTGTTGAAGTCACAGGTTAATCTAAATGAGGTCCCCTTCCGATGAAGCAGTATGCAAGGCACTTTTTATATCATAAATGTGCATTACAGAAGCTTTACAAAATAATAAAGTAACAGTTCATTAAATGAACTGTATGAAGTATCCTCAGCTTGTCCAGCTTCTCCTGCTGCTGGTGGATGTCATATCCAAGTGCAAATTCTGTCCACATGTCTATACCCCAATGCACACTTCAGTTTGCATATGGTTGCAGACAATGGGAGTTCCTGAGACAGATGCCCAAATGTAACTAAACGTCAGGCAATCACGGGAATCAGCTGCAGGAAAGTGAAACATTTTTCTTTGTCTGCTTTTGATGCTATTTCCCCCAAGATTACTAAATAGAATGTTGACAGTGTAAAAATAGCCTTAGAATCAACAATTAAGCAGCTTGCCATAGCCTACATTAGCCCATGTATAAAGGATGAATTTGACTAATTAAACTTTTAACACCTAATTTCCATTTAAAATTTTCCTTAAATGTTTTCCATAAGGTCTTTATCCGACACAAAATTCTAAAATGATGTAGTATGCTGTTCTTCTACCAGGCAATTTCTTTAACAAAAATGATAAAGAAAATTGTGAGACATGTCAAAATAAGACTCTAATGGAAAATTTAAAATATAGAAGAAATGACACTTTCAGATTGAAACTTGGACCCCATTTTAAGTTATTACATTGAATAATAATTGCCATTTATTGAGTATCTCCTCAGCATCTGATGTGAAACTAAGTAACATTATTCTATTTAAGTTTTATTGCCATTGTTAGCAAGTGGTATTATATCTGGAAAAGCTGAGAAAGCCAAGTCTTAGAAAGGTTGCATAATAATCTAAGTTTCTGGGTTAACAAGCAGCAATACTGAAACTAAAAACCAAGCCAAAACATGTGTGTTTCTCAACATGATAAACTGATATAATTCACTTATAAAAGAAGGTAAAGAAAACAGTGATTAAGGTGAGTAAGAATTCCAAGTTCTAAATTAGTTTATCCACAGTAGGTCCATCAAAGACAATAAATTTATGAACATCAATGGGCATCTTCATTAATTCAGTAGCATGGGTATGTATGTGTGGAGAGGAATAGACATTGTTATAGTAAAAGGAGAAATTTTTGATAAAATAAAGGATAGACTTATTTTAATATAACCTAACTAAATATCATAAAGTAATAATAAGCAGTTAATAAAGTGATTATATTGAAGGTGCCTAAATAAATGTTTTCTAGATTTTTTAATAAATGAATGAATGAATTAAATAATATTAATGCAACCACAGATATTACTGCATTTAGGAAATGCCCCACATTTAGTAGTTCACATGTGTTTTGTCTTTTTTCTTTCATTCCTTTTTTTGTAGTACAATAAGGGTTAATTTATTAGTACATCAAATTATAAGATCTGCTATCATTTCAAGTGGCGATGAATGTGAATAGTATTTCAAGATGCCTACAACAATTGTAATGTAGCATTAAAAGGAACAGTATTGGTGGAAAAATTGCAGGTACCACTTTCACTATTGCCATTAGTTATCAGCATTCATAACTGGGAGTAAGGCTACATTTCTGTTACATTAGTCAAAATAAAGATGTAACATTTTTCCTTCAACTTCATGGATACCCCTGATTTCGATGCAGGTTAAGAACCTCCACTTTCAGGGGAAATTCTGGACATCATCAGGACATCCCTGATGAGGTTTAGAGAAGAGGTAAGACCTCACTCAGGAATTCCAATAGCAGCACAGACTTCTGCGGTGTGTTTCTTTCCTTGTGGTCTTCATGCTGATTGATGCTGATTCCTACTCAGGGCTTGTTCATTCAGGCCCCATTGATGAGATATCTGAAAATAAGTTCATCAACCCAAGTTCCGGTTTCCCTGAGAGCAAGCAGTTTCTGAGTCGTATCAGCACGCCAGCTTAATGAATTAGGGTGAACTATTCATGTCAATATCCTCCATCTCAGGGGCCAGCAGGGCGTGGGACTCAGGGGCAGCCAATGTGTCCACTCTGCCGATGAGGTGGTCCTGGGGGAGGAGCTCCTTGGCCAGCCAGCGCTTCTCCTTCAACCTGCAAGCCTCCTGGTATGGGGGCGAGATGGGAGGCTTTGTGGGTGGAGTGTACTTGTACTTGGAACCATCCTCTAGATCCAGTGGGTAGCCACCATCCAAATCATAGGAGCTCGGGTCCCCTGAGGCCCAAAAGGCACAGTGATGCGGCTGGGACCATCTGGCTGGTTGAAATGGTAAGAGTGGTCCAGCCAGGGTCTGGTCAAGTCTGGAGTGGAGCCCTCAGGAGGGTCAGAACTCTGACAGACAGCGAAGGCCTCAACGCTGGAGTTCCGGCTGCTCCTGGCCTTGGCACAGAGCACGCTGGAGAAGAAGAACCACAACTGGCTGTAGGGAAGCGTCACATCCCAGCCTCAGAATATCTTGGCCACAAAGCAGCCCCCCTGGCTTCAAGACACGTGCAGCAATGTTCAGAGCGGCTAGAAGGAGCTGGGCCTGCATATACTCATCAACACCATGGAGGCCAGTTACATCGGGGCCCGTCACACACTACTAGGTCCGCAGGGCCCCCAAAATGCTGGATGATCTCCTTGGCAGTGGCTAGCTGGGTGATATCTCCCTGGATCTGTACCACAACTGGCACAGGAGCACCAGCCTGCAGGTCCACAGCCACCACCACAGGGCCACAACTCTGGCCTCCAATCCTCTAGCTCAGCACCTGACTCCAGCTGCCTGGGGCTACACACAGGTCAACTGACCGTGTCACACCTTGAAAAAGCTGGAATTCTTCATCAAGCTGTAGCAGTTTGAAGATGCTGCGGGCACGCCAGCCTCTCTCCTTGGCCAGGCGTAGTAGACATCTCCCTTGTCCTTCAAGCATCGTCCCAGCTCACACACAGTTTGCCTACGGACCGCCAACAGCCAGCTGCTACTGCCCAGCATCCGTCACCAGGTGAGTGAGATACCACCTAGCTCTTAGCTTTTGGAACCAGGGGAGCCAGATGAAGGAGGTTGGTCTGCTAGTAGCCTGAGCCTGGGCGAAAGGACAAACACAGGAGAAATCGCAGGGCTTCAGTTTGCGTTCATAGCAGACCTGAATGCTTGTCATGCAAACCTAAGGGCTGCTGCTGCACAGCACATTTGCATGTCAAAGGGCTGCGGCTCTAGCTAGGCTCGGACCCTACATTAACATACAACGTGTATCCTGTCATTTTGTGTCGACACACCTGGGTGATGAGAACTACCGTTCCCAACATGCCACGGTACGACCTCACATGTGTTTTTTCTTGCATTATCATAACAATCTGCTAAGTTGAAATTATTATCCCCATTTTATAGGCAAAGAAATCGAGGTTCTGAAAGGTCATTTCTTCTTACCTTAACAGGAAAGTAGGATAGACAAGATTTCAGTCCAAGATAATTTGACTCCTCAAAGCTCTTGCATGAATGAATGAGTAAATGAATTTAGAAAATTAAAATTGTTTTTGGTTGTCAAAGATTCTTTAAATTGTCTCCAAGGATAGCAGCCCTCTGTTCATAAAAGTACATAGGAGAATTGCATTAAATAAGGATGATTTACTGCAGGCATTTAAAAAACTTTCTTAACAGCAAGGACCATTAATTGCTGGAATATGTCACTAAGAAGGCTACCAAATATTCTTGAATATTCTAGAGATCATTGCAAACACATTTTACTTACATCTCTCATGAAAATTTTACATGGAAGCTAGAAGAATAGAGCAAGTGATCTATAAAGATATATCTGGGACAAACTTTCTGTAGCAATTGAATGCAAATTCCTCTAAAAATTCTTTTTGTAATAGATAATATGTCAGTGTCAACAAAGCTAAAAAGTATTCTATCTTGCTTTCAATAAAATAGTCAAGTATGTTTTATGTAACTGCCTGTTATAAAAGGACATTCATGAGCCCTAAGTATTAATTCTGTTAATTCAAACCCAAGAAGGATTGAGGATGGCATTCTGTTTGGAGAGAAAAAAGCAGAAAACAAGGAACAAAAATAAAAGATAAGACAATTTCTCCTAAACAGCTTCTTTCACAGGAGTTTAGGTTTGATTTCCTCTTTGTAATAGTAATATAATGCTTTTAACATAATGTTTAGTTTAGTTTGTCTTCAATTTCTTTAAAGCCTCTAGATCATCATTTAAGGTTCATTCACAAATTGTTACACTGACTATAATTAAATACAGTAAAAAATTTGTAAAAATGTTTGGATTCTCTGTAACTATTCTTACCAGGCCTATATATGAGTCTATGAATGTTACCATAGCCTTTTAAAATACTGCTAAAAGTCAGGGCTTCTAGTGCTTGGTCTAGCATGCAAAGAGCTTAGATATCATTATTCCATCTTGATAACAAGTAAAAGGCTGAACGAAATTAAAAATCAACTCTTCTTAGATCTGTCAAAGAAGTGACATCAGAAGGCAAACTGCCACCCCCAAAATTGGAGAGATGGTTAGGTGAAAACAGAAAACCACAATTTATCTGAGTATAAACCCATGAGCTGAAAGCAACATGGGGATATGTAGTGGGGTAAGAAAGCTTGAACTGTAATTAATGAACTGTTGGCTGCTCAGTGTGGACAAGTATGAGGGCTAAAAATTCAGGATGATTCAGTCTGAGAATGGAATTCACATTTTTTGTTTTATCTCCTGGAATTTTGTGAGATTCTCACAATGAATATTGAAGGAAAATCCCCATGCATCTAGCAGGGGAAGGAGAAAAGGAATCATTTTTGAAATATGCTAGGGCCTTCTATTCTTCTTAAGTAGGCCTTAACAAGGAGAGTTATCAGAGAAAGACAGGACATTGCATAATGTTAAAGGGGCCAGTAGTTATAACAATATGAGTTTTGTTTGTTTGTTTGCTTGTTTTTTGAGACAGAATCTTACTTTGTCACCCTCGGTAGAGTGCTGTGGCATCGCAGCTCACAGAAACCTCCAACTCTTGGAGTAGCTGGGACTACTGGTGCCTGCCACAAAGCCTGGCTGTTTTTTTATTGCAGTTTGGCTGGAGCCAGGTTCAAACCCACCACCCTTAGTATATGGGGCTGATGCTCTACTCACTGAGCCACAGGCACTGCCCCATGAGTATTTTAACAATAACATAGCAATCCTTAATGTACATGTGGCTACATACAGGGTATCAAAATATGTGAGACAAAAACAGTCAAGCCAGAAGAACTAGATGAATAAGCTACAACATTACAGTTGGAAACTTGAATACCCCTCTGTCATAAATAGATTTTCAGCAAGCAGAAAATCACTAAGGAATTCAACAGCATGATCAAGCAACTGGATGTAATCACCATCTATAGATTATTTCACCCAAATGCAGATTACATATTTTATTTTTCTCAAGCTCACATGGAAGATTCACCCAAATAGAGCACATTCTGGTTCATAAAATGCACTTTAACAAATTTTAAAACATAGAAATAATACAATGTGTGCCCTCAGAACATCATAGAATTAAACTCGAAATTTATAGCAGAAAGGTAGCAAGAAAATCTCAAGACACTTGGAGATTAAATGACACACTTCTATATAATGCATTGGGTCAATGGGCAGCACCTCTGGCTCAGGGAGTAGAGTGCCAGCCCCATATACTGAGGGTGGCAGGTTCGAACCTGGCCCCTGCCAAACTGCAATAAAAAAATAGCCAGGCATTATGGCAGGTGCCTATAGTCCAAGCTACTCAAGAGGGTGAGGCCAGAGAATCACCTAAGCGCAAGAGCTGGAGGTTGCTGTGAGCTGTGATGCCATAGCACTCTACTGAGGGTGATAAAATGAGACTCTATCTCTTACAAAAAAAAAAAATCGGGTCAAGGAAGAAATCACAACAGAAGTTTAAAAGTATTTTCAACTAAATGTAAATTAAGATAGATGTTACTCAAAAGAAGGAGATGCAACAAAAACAGTACTTAGATGGAAATGTATAGCATTGAATGGTAAGAAACAGGAAGAAAGATCCAAAATCAAAAGTCTAAGTCTACAAAAGAAACTAAAAAAAAAAAAAAGTAAATTAACCCAAAGTAAGCAGAAGAAAAAAAAAAATAAAATTAGAGCAGAAAAAAAAGCAGATCTTTATTTTTAAAAGATCAATAAAATTGATGACTCTGTAACCAATGTCCTAAGAGTGAACCTATAAAAAACAAATATCACTACAGATTTCGTGAGCATCAAAGAATCATAAAAGAATATAACGTACACATTTATGCCTCCATATTTGATAATATTTCTAGATGAAAAAGACCAATTCCTTAGAAAACACAAACCACCAAACTTCACACAAGAAAAAAAATACATCTCTCTGAATAGGCTTGTATCTATTAAAGAAATTGAATCAATAGTTGAGAACCTCCTAAAAGAGAATGCACACAGAATTCAGATGGGTTAAAAAATAAATTACACTAGGGCAGCACCTGTGGCTCAAAGAAGTAGGGTGCCAGCCCCAAATGCTGGAGGTGGTGGGTTTAAACCCAGCCCCAGCCAAGAACTGCAAAAAAAAAAAAAAAAGTAAATTACACCAAAAATTAAGGGAAGAAATAACACCAATTATCTACAGTCTCTTCCAAAAGATAAAAATAGAGACTACACTTCTAACAAAATCTATGAGGACAGCATTACCATAATACCAAAACTAGAAATCTTTATTTTAAGAACAAAAAACTATAGATGAATATCTCTAATGGACATAGATGCAAACATCCTCATAAAATATTGGCAAATCAAATGCATAAAAAGAATTATAAGTGTTGGTAGATCAAGACAGAGGACCAGAATGGTCATTCAGCTGAGCTTTCCTAGAATGACTGGGAAAAAAGAGAGAACCCAGAATTACCTAGCATGGGTACCTTACCCAGAGTCATAGCAAAGTAAGCACAGCAAGGAGGTAGTGAGCTGGATACAGTGAATGATCTGGAGCAATGGACATCTGTAAATTAGGCAAGTGATTATGACCAGCTGGAATTGGCTGCCTCCAACAGAGGTCCAAGATGGGAGGAAGCCTTTCTGGAGTTTCAGTAATTGGGGGAAGCTTTGGGTTGATAGGAAGCTTGGAAGAGTCAGCAGACTTGAACAGTATGCAGCAACCAGACTTACATGCCAGTTGGAGTGGATTTCCCATAGGTTTAGTGACTGGCAAGGCAGCCATATTAAGAGGTCTCAGCAGTCAGGGGGCTGTCATTGTGGGAAGGTTGTAAGAATGTCTTGGCAGGAGCCTTATGTCTTAATTCTGCCTACTGGAATCAGAACTCTACTCTTGGGACAGGCTGAGCGACTCCTGCATTCCATGGGAAGTGGAGTTGGAAGGCACAATGAGAACTGCCCCTGAAAGATTCTTGTGAGTGTTAAGATCCCAACCCATCAAGGTCTGAATTTGGAGGAAACCATCAGGCAATCACTAAAGGCAACTAAGTTTGGAATAAGGAGGATAGGGGTTGCTATTGTACCTCTGTTTTCAAAAATACCACAGCACCACCTGCTGGTAAAGAAACACATTGCAACATACTGTCATCAAAAGCAAGAACTTCTGTTTGAAAGAAAGGAGGCAGTGGGAAAGGAAAAAGGTGGTCAAAAACTGAACAAGAAAAAGGATGCATGAGGAAGAAACAAAAGAAAAATCTGGGCAACATGAAAAACCAAAACTTCATGAGGCAGTTACAGCAGAAGAACCCACTTATAGAGAATTAATGGACTTGACAGAAAGGGAATTTAAAATATGTATTAGAAAGACAATAAAAGGAATGGCAATAAAATGGAAAGACAGAACCAAAAGTCAGATGAGAAATAAGTAGAATAAAGAAAGACTATGGCAGAGCTTAAGGAAATGAAGGAGACAATCAGGGAACATAAAGATGCAGTAGAACATATCAATAATATGTTAGACCATGGAGAAGAAAGAACCTGAGAACTAGAGAATAAAGTTTTTTAGTTAATCCAGGTAGTTAAAAAAAAGAGAAAAGAAGAGAGAGAAAGCAGAACGGGTACTTAGAGAACTACAAGATTCCAGGAAGCATTCAAACATGAATAATAGGGATTCCTGAAGGGGAAGAATATTGTCCCAAAGGAATAGAAGCCCTACTGGGGACTATAATAAATGAAAACCTCCCAAGTTTTACCAAAGACCATGACAAACTCCTTTCAGATGACTATCAAACCCTAGGTCATCTCAAGCCTAACAGAGCCTCTCCAAGGCACATTCTAATGAACCTATCCAAAGTCAAGATGAAAGAAAAAATTCTGCCAGCAGCTAGGAGTAAACACCAAATGACCTACAGAGGCAAAGCTATTAGGAACAAAAGAATTTCTACTTAAATCCCCCAAGCCAGAAGAGCATTATCATCCAACTTCAACATTCTTAAACAAAACAATTTTCAGCCCAGAATTCTGTATCCTAGTAAAATAAGCTTCAAAATTAATGGAGAAATCAAAATTTTTGCAGATATACAAGCACTGAGGACATTCACCACAACAAGACCAGCTCTACAGAAATACTTAACTATTCTTAACACTGACCACTACAATAGACCACCAGCAAAGTAAACACCCCAAAGCTAAAGATCAAAACTTAGCTTCCACAATGGCGCAAAGGATAAAACTATACAATGGACTTTCACAAAATAAGACGAATATAACCCAACCACACTTATCAATCTCTCAATAAATATCAATGGACTGACTTCACCACTGAAGAGGCACAGGTTGGCTGATTGAATAAAAAAGCACAAGTCATTCATACACTGTCTCCAGGAGACATACCTAGCCTTGCAGGCCAAATCAAGACCCAGTGTTAAGAGATGAAAAACAGTATTTCAAGCAAATGGAAATCAGAAGAAAAGAGGGGGTGTAATTTTATTTTCAGACACAAGTGTATTTAAAGAAGCTAAAGTTAAGAAACACAAAGATGGATATTTTATACTGGTCATAAGAACAATACAACAAAAAGATACTCAATTTTAAATATTTAATCACCCAACTAAAATATTCCCAAGGTCTATGAAATAGGCCTAGGTTTGAGCAATATGATATCCCACAACACCATAATAGTCAGGGATTTCAACACCCCTCTGACAGAACTGCACAGAACCTCTAAACAGAAACTGAACAAAGATACTAAGGGCTTAAACATGACCCTAGAACAAATGTGATGAATAAGTATACACAGAGCACAACATCCCAAAGCTAAGGAATATACATTTTTCTCATCAGCCCATGGTATGTACCAAAATCAACCATATCCTAGTACACAAATCAAACCTCAGCAAAATTAAAAGAACAGAAATTATACCTTGAATCTTCTCAGACCACAAGGCAATAAGGGTAGAACTCAACCCCAACAAAAACTTCCATACAACACAAAGACATGAAAATTAAACAACCTTATGCTGGATGATAGTTGGGTTCATGAAGAGATAAAAGAGGAAGTTGTTAAATTCCTCAAATATAACAACAATAAAGACACAAGTTACCAAAACCTGTGGGATATGGAAAAAGCAGTCTTGAGAAGAAAATTTATCACATTAGATGCCTGCATTCGAAGAACAGATAGAGAGTGCATCAACATCTCATGAACCAGCTCATAGAATTGGAAAAAGAAGAATAGTCTAATCTCAAAACCAGAAGAAGAAAAGAAATAACCAAAATTCAATCAGGGATTAATGAAATTAAAAACAAAAGATTCATTTAGAAAAGTAACAAAACAAAATGTTTATTTTTGGAAAAATGATTAAAATTGATAAATGTTTGGCTAGATTAACTAGAAATAGAAAAGTAAAATATCTAATAACCTCAATAGAAATGATAAAGAGGAAATAACAACAGATGCCACAGAGATACAAGAGATCATTTCTGAGTGCTACGAGAAAACCTATGCTCAGAAATTTGACAATGTGAAGGTATAGATCAATACCTGAAATCATACCCTCTCCCTAGGCTTAATTATGAAAAAATAGATCTCTTGAACAGACCACTTTCAAGAACTGAGATTGAAGAAACG
Organism: Perodicticus potto; assembly: GCA_963574655.1. Lineage (NCBI taxonomy): Eukaryota > Metazoa > Chordata > Mammalia > Primates > Lorisidae > Perodicticus > Perodicticus potto. The sequence continues at coordinate 7,524 of CAUYRH010107495.1, read as the reverse complement.
ATAAAAATTCTCCCCACAAAAAAGGTCCTGGTCCAGACAGCTTCACACCAGAATTCTACCAAATCTTCAAAAAAGAAGGTATGTTCATCATGTAGAAATTATTCCAAAAATTTGAGAAGAAAGGAATCTTCCCCAATGCATTTGAAGCAAACATCACCCTGATGCCAAAAACAGGGAAAGACCCAATTAAAAAGGAGAATTTCAAACCAATCACACTAATGAATACAAAAGCAAAAATTTACAACAAAATCCTACCCAATAGATTACAGGTACAGATTACAAATCTCATTCATCATGATCAAATAGGTTTCATCCTGGGGATACAAGTCTGGTTTAACATACTCAAGTCCATAAACGTAATTCACCATATCAAGAGAAGCAAAAACAAAGACCATATGATCATCTCGATAGATGCAGAAAAGGTATTTGATAAAATTCAGCATCCCCTTTTCTAATTAGAACATTTAAGAATATAGGCATAGGTGGCATATTTCTGAATCTGACCAAAGCCATCTACTACAAACCGATAGCTAATATTATACTGAATGGAGTAAAACTGAAAGTGTTTCCACTTAGAACTGGATACAGACAAGACTATCCTCTATCACCATTACTATTCAATATAGTGGTGGAAGTTCTAGCCAATACAATCAGGCAAGAGAAGGAAATAAAGGGCATCAAAAATGGGTGCAAAGGTCAAACATTCATGGGATAATGGGATTGCAGGATCAAATGGGAGCTCTAATTTGAGTTCTTTGAGGATTCTCCATACTTCCTTCCAAAAAGGTTCTATGAGTTTGCAGTCTGACCAGCAGTGTAAAAGCATTCCCGATGTAATCCCATCGTTCTTTTCCAACGATGTAATATTATACTTAGAGAACCCCAATGACTCAACCAAAAGACTCCTGGAAGTGAGTGAAAAAAAAATACAGTGGTGTCTCAAGATATAAAATTAGTGTCCACAAATCAGTAGCCTTTGTATATGCCAGTAATAGCCAAGATGAAAAGCTAATCAAGGACATAATTCCATTCATGGTAGCTTCAAAAAATAATAAAAAGCTTAGGAGTATACCTAACAAAAGAGGGGAAGGACCTCTACAAAGAAAATTATGAAACCCTAAGAAAAATAGCAGGAGATAGTAACAAACGGATAAACATACCATGCTAATGGCTGGGAAGAATCAACATTGTGAAAATGTCTATACCACCCAAAGCAATCTACAGATTTAATGCAAACCCCATTATAATACCATCATCATACTTTTAAGATTTGGAAAACATAATTCTTTGTTTTGTATGAAACAGAAGAAACCCCATATAGCCAAGGCAATTCTTAGTAATAAAAACAAAGCCGGGGGTATTACCTGACCAGACTTTCTGCTATACTACAAGGCAATAGTGTTCAAAACAGTATGGTATGGGCACAAAAATAGAGACATTGACATTTGGAACCAAATAGAAAACTATGAGATAAAACTAACCTCTTACAGCCACCTGATATTTGATATACTGAACAAGAACATTCATTGGGGAAAACAATCCCTAGTCAATAAATGGTGTAGGGAAAACTGGATAAACTGGATAAACACATGTAAGACTGAAACTGCACCTGCACCTCTCACCACTTGGAAAAATTGTTTCATGATGGATAAAAGATTTAAATTTGAGGCCGGAAACAATAAAAATGCTCAAAAAACATGTGGGGGAAAACTCTTGATGTTATCAGCCTTGTGAAAGATTTTATTAAGAAGACTTCCATGGGAATTCCAACAATAAAAACTAAACAAATTGGACTTGATTTTAACTGAAAAGCTTCTGTACAGCTAAGAAAACAACAACTGAAGCAAACAGAAAACCTGCAGAATAGGAAAAGATATTTGCATATTATGAATTACAGAAAAGCTTGATAACTATGATCTAGAGATAACTCAAATTAATCAGAAAAAAAGTAAAAGACTCAATAACCCCCATAGATCACTGGGCAAGAGAGATGAATAGAACCTTCTCTAAAGAAGGCAGACAATGGCTAACAAACATATGAAAAATGCTCTTTGTCCCTAATCATCAGAGAAATGCAAATCAAAACTACCCGTAGATGTCACCTAACCCAGGTGAGAATGGCCCACTTCACAAAGTCTCAAAGATGCAGATGCTGACATGGATATGGAGAGAAAGGAATGCTTTTACACTGCTGGTCAGACTGCAAACTCATAGAACCTTTTTGGAAGGAAGTATGGAGAATCCTCAAAGAACTCAAATTAGAGCTCCCATTTGATCCTGCAATCCCATTACAAGGCATCTACCCAGAAGAAAAAAAATCCTTTTATCATAAGGATGTTTGCACTAGACTATTTATTGCAGCTCAGTTTACAATCACCAACATGTGGAGGTCCTAAATGCCCACAAACCCAGGGATTGATTAAAAAGCTATGGTACATATTTAGCATGGAATACTATTCAGCCATTACAAAAGATGGAGACTTTCCATCTTTTGTTTAACCTGGATGGAGGTGGAACACATTTTTCTTAGTAAAGCGTCACAAGAATGGAAAAGCAAGAATCCTGTATACTTTATACTAATATGAAGGCAGCAGATGAGTTAATACAAGGGGAGAAGTAGGGAATGAGCAAGAGGGGAGAGGGAAGGACAATGGGGGATGGTAGGTCACAGTATATGGCACACCTTTTAGGGACTGGACACAATTATAAGAGGGACTCTATCTAACAAATGTTATCAGCGTGACCTAATTATGTGTACCCTTAATCAATTCCAGACAATAAACACACACACACACACACACACACACACACACACACACACACTAATAAAATCTGTTGGTCAAAAAATAATTAAATAAATAAATGTACATATATTAGGTTGTTGGAAATAACAAATAAAAAAATTATATACCTAGAACAAGTGATATTTATCCCAAGTATTCAGGGCTGACTTGACCTTAGCAAATCAATGAATATCTTCCATCTCATCAATATACTAAAGAAGAAAAAAAATCACGTGATCTTATCAAAGTATGCAGGAAAAGCATTTGAAAAAGTGCAATACCTGTGTATGATGAAAATTCTCCTAAACTAGGAATGGAGAAGTTCCTCAAGTTGATAAAGAAAATGAACTATGAAGTTATACAGGTAACATTGTGTTTAATGGATAGAAACTTGATGCTTTAGTACTAAGATCAAGAACAAAGAAAGGATGCTTCCTTTCACCACTGCTTTTGAACATCATACAAGAGAGTCCCAGATAAAGGAATAAGAAAGAAAAGGAAACAAAAATTATACAGATTATGAAGGAAGAAATAAAACTGTTTTGGTTCAAAGATGACACAATTGGCTACACAGAAAATGCAAAAGTATTTACCAAAAAAGCCCTGCTAGAACTACTGAAAGATTATAGAAAGATTGCTGGATATAAGTTGAATATACAAAAGTCAATTGCTTTCCTATATACCATCAATGGATACATGGACTCTGAAATTAAAAACACATGACCATTTACATTAGCACTCTTTCCAAAATGAATACTTAGGTATAAATAAAATTACGTATATACATATAAAATATATATGAGGAAAACTATAAAACTCTGATGAAAGAAATCAAGGAGGAATTAAATAAATGGAGAGATACTACATTTTTATGAAAAGGAAGATTCAATATTGTCAAGATGTCAGTTCCTCCCAATTAGATGTAGATTCAATGCAATGCCAATTAAAATCCCAGTAAGTTATTTTATGGATATCAAATGGATTCTGAATTTTACTAGGAGAAGCAAAAGACAAAAAATAGCCAAAGTAAATTGGTGAGAAGAACAAAGTTGGAGGACTAATAATACCTGACTTAAGGTATTATTATTATTATTATTTATATTTAAATCTATAGCTACAATAATCAAGATGTATGGTATCAGTGAAAGACTAGACAAGTACATCTGTGGAACAGAATAAAGAACCCAGAAAGAGTTCCACAAAAATACGGTCAACTGACCTTTGTCTTTTCAATCAATGGTGCTGAAACAAATGGACATCCACATGTAAAAAAATTAAATCTTGTCACAGACTTTATACTTTTCACAGAAAAACCTCAAAATGGATCATATTCTTAAATGTAAAATATAGAACTATAACATTCCCTGAAGAAAACACAGAAAAATTAGGATAAGTTGGGAATGGTACTGACTTTTTTTGAAATAACACCAAAGGCATGATCTATGAATGAAATACTTTATCTAACTGGACTTTTAAAAAATTAATAACTTCTGTTCTGCAAAAGACACTGTCAAAGGAATAAGAAGACAGTCCATGTACTGGGAGAAAATATTTGCAAAAGGCAAATCTGATAATGGTCTGCTATTCAAAATATACAAAGGACTCTTAAAACTCAATGAGAAGAAAACAAACAACTTGATTAAAGAAGACAAAAATCCTGAATAGACATTGCTCCAAAGAAGATATCAAAATGGCAAGTGAGCATATGAAAAGGGCTCCACATCATAAGTCCTCAGGGAACTGCAAATTAAAGCAACAATGAAGCACCACTGCACACCTGGTGTGCAGAATGACTCAAATCAAAACATTGACAACACCAAAGACTGGCAAGAATGTGGAACAACAGCAATAATTTGCTAGTGGATATGTATCAATCCTTTGGATAACTTTTGGTAGTTTCTGACACAGTTAAACTTTCTCTCACCATCTGGCCCAGCAATCATGCACCTTGGTATTTTTCCAGATGAAATGAATTGTTATATCCACACAAAAACTGGCACACAGATGTTTATAGGAGTTTTATTCATAATTGCCAAAGTTCTGAAGCATCTAAGATGTCCTTCAACATGTGAGTAGATAAACTGGGGCACGTGTAAATAATGGAATATTATTCAGTACAAAAATAAAGAACTTTTAAGCCATGAAAAGGTACAAAGAAAATTTAAGCGGCTCTCATTAGGTGAAAGAAGCCCATTTGACAAAGCTACATATTCTATAATTTCCACCACATGACAGTTGGAAAAAGCCAAACTACTGAGACAGTAAAGATTCTTAGTTGCTAGCGGTTGGCATAGAGGAAGGATGGATAGGGAGAGCACAAAAGGATTTTCAGGGCAGTTAAGCTATGGTGGGTTCATGTCTTGCCATTTTATAGTTTTCAAAACCCATAGAAGGTACAACACAAAGAATGTACACTAAGGTAAATTATGGGCTTTTGGTGATGATGTTGTATAAAGATAGGATAATCTAATATACCACTCTGATGAATGAATGCTCTGTAGGGAAGGGGGTGGATGGAGTGCATGGGAACACTCTATACTTTCCAGTCAATTTTGCTGTAAACTAAACTTCTCTAAAAGTAAAGTTTAATAATTATTTAAAAAAATGAATGTCAAGAGGTTCTGAACATACTAATAGAAAAAAAATCTCTCACTTATTAAGCAGCCTGGGTAAAAAGTAAATCTAACTGCATCATTCATCCCTCTGCTTACAACCCCCTCAAAGACACCCTACTGCCTTCCTGAATGAGCATGGTGTAGGTACTGTCAGTAGAACTTGAGATGATTTTAGTGAAACATAGGCAAATATTTTCTAAATGCAATGCATTCATCAGAAATTGTGTTAGAAAAATAAAAGTAACATAAAAAATTAGAAGTCGAAAACAATATGCTGTTTCTGATAATTGGGTTTTCTATCTTTATGCAATGGCATCCTGCACATAGCCTTTTAAGAACTCAATTCCCTTATTAAACATTCTTTTTCCTCTGTTAATGTCCATGATGAAATTAAAGGTATTTTCTGCCCTTGGAGAAGAATTTTAACCACCTGCGTGTTATGTAGTTAATATTTTTAAATGATCTAACTTATAGACTAAATTCCAAACAACATAAAATGTTTTATAGTACTCAAAAAATTAAAATGATTTAAAAGAATCATAAAAACAAGCCAAACAGCAAGTAAAATATATTAGGATAAAAGAAAATAGAACTCTCGTATTCCTGGTGAAATCAGATTAAATTTTGACTTTGTCAACAGCTTTTAACAACTTGGTGCTTAAAGGAATTATATCCAAGGTGATTATTATAAATCTTTTTATTTTTTCTGTAGTTTTATTATGTCTTGTATTTATTGGCCTTTTTCTGTTGGTTTAACTCGAATACTATACACATTGCTATGTACTTATAAAAAGATGAAAATCTACTAAAAGAAAAAGTTTTGAAATTTCGATTCTTACAATGAAGGCCCTTCCCAGTGTTGACAAAAATCAGGAAATGAGAAGAATATTTCTCTTCTTGTCCTGTCTAATAGTATTGTTAAATAACATTAGACTCCAACTATTCACAAGTAAAAACTCATTGTTAACCAAGCCCAGCAATTATGGACTGGTCTTGGACAGCACTGGTTACAGAATAATTTTTGCTTAATGAGTCATGCCTATATTTTACTTTTTCTTCAATTTGTATATTGAAGTATGGGTCTCTCTCTATTCTTTCACGTACACATTAAACTGAAGAAGCAGAAACTACATCAGTGCCCCCTCCTTATCCTTGGCACATAGCCACACACATTGCTACATAATAGATAATTTAATAAAAATATACAGAAACAAAAACTTCTTTCAGTGTTAAAACTTTCAATTTTATTCTTATCATGCTTCTCTAAGATGCAAAAACGGTAAGATTACTTCATAGATGCTCATATTGTATGTCCTCCATTATGAATATGCATATTATTTATGCAGCATGTAAATCTTTTGAGAGAAAACAAAATTGTGACCAAGAATATTTCACTCATATAAAAACTATTCTGAATATACAAATTGTTTCTTTTTTATTTTTTTTTTTTTTTGAGACAGAGTCTCAAGCTATCACACTGGGTAGAGTGCTGTGGCATCAGAGCTCACAGCAACCTCCAACTCCTGGGCTCAAGTGATTCTCTTGCCTCATGAGGCCTCCCAAGTACCTGGGACTACAGGCACCCGCCTCAACACCTGGCTATTTTTGGTTGTAGTTGTCATTGTTGTTCGGCAGGCCAGGGCTGGATTAGAACCTGCCAGCTCTGGTGTATGTGGCTGGCGCCTTAGCCATTTGAGCCACAGGCACTGAGCCAAATTCTTGATCTCCCAATTATATTAAATGTACATAGTACACCTCTTTTCTTTGTCTCAGCCCCCAAATTTGCAAACTCTCTCCTCTCCATTTTTGTAGTTCTCTAATTGTGCCTTTCTTTATTCATGAGAAGAATCCTCAAACAATATTTTCTGGGTGATAGATTCAAGTATTTTCCCAGCCTTTGACTCTTCCTTTTTTTTTTTTTTTCATTTCTAAATATATGTATTTTATTATTCTTCATTACATTATTTCCTCCCCCCACCCCTCCATGGTAAGACAGAATTGATTTACAGAAAAGAGTACAGAAAACACCAAAGCTCCTGGTAGAGGGAGAGATTTCAAGTGGGGAGAGAGATGCTCTCTCCGTTCCTCTCCCGGTCTTTCCCCGTCTCCTCCTCTAGGCCTCTAGC
>CAUYRH010107494.1:0-46994 GCA_963574655.1 Perodicticus potto | reverse complement strand
CTGGGCTCAAGCGAGTCTCTTGCCTCCACCTCCCAAGTAGCTGGGACTACAGGCGCCTGCCACAACGCCCGGCCATTTTTTGGTTGCAGCCGTTATTGTTGTTTGGTGGGCCCCGGCTGGATTCGAACCCGCCAGCTCAGGTGTACATGGCTGGTGCCTTAGCCCACTGAGCCACAGGTGCTGAGCCTATTAGAGCAGTTTTAAGTTTCATAGCAAAAATGGAGAGGAAGGCACAGAGATTTCCCATATATCCCTTGCCCCCACACATGCACAGCCTCCTCTCTCATCAACATCCTCCCCCAGAGTGGTGCATTCGCCACACCTGATAAACCTACATGGACACACCCTTATCCCCCAAAGTCCATATTCACATTAGGTTTCACTCTTGGTGTTGTACATCCCGTGGGGTGGGACAAGTGCATAGTGATGTGTATTCACCACTACACTATCATACAGAGGAGTTTCACTGCCCTAAAAATCCTGCCACAGAGGCTCGGTGCCCGTAACTTAGTGAGTAGGGCGCCAGCCACATATACTGAAGGTGGCAGGTTTGAGCCTGACCTGGGTCTGCTAAACAACAAAGACAACTGCAACCGAAAAATAGCTGGGTGTTGTGGAGGGCACCGGTAGTTCCAGCTACTTAGGAGGCTGAGGCAAGAGAATCGCTTAAGCCCGAGAATTTGAGGTCGCTGTGAGCTGTGATGCCACAGCCCTCTACTGAGGGCGACGTAGTGAGACTCTGTCTCAAAACAAATTAAAAAATCCTGCCACAGAGAATTTCCACAACAATCTCTGTAACAAAGAACCAAGCACAAGGCTGAGTTGCCATTGGCCTGGGGAATCTCTCTCTGGTGTACAGCTGGATGACTGGGTGCTCACTGGTTTGAAGGCCTTTCCCCAATTCTTGGTTACTAGCACCCAGGAGGGAAGTGCCTTAGTATAGATCTGCAGGTTCAGCATTGGAATATGGGCACCTCAGACTGATGGATAGGGTCAGTGCACAGCCACGTTGTGATGTGGACTTGATATTATAGATAAAGTTTGTCTTTGGACTCTCCTGTTTCCACTCTGATGTTCCCCCACCCCTTCCAACATACACACTTCCTCTGTTTTTTTCTTCTAGGTCAGTGAACTGCCCTCACTCCTTCCTAAGACTCTCAGTGCCCTTGTGCAATGAATATCAAAAAATGTCCCCAGGAAGGGATTTGAGGCCCTTTATTTGCTATTTAGTGTCAACTACAGCCATCGCATTTCCCTTTCCAGGGGCATTTGCACCATGGGCATTAGTTCCCCTCGTGTAATGAAAAGTTCGTCTTAAACATGTGGTATTTAAGCAAAGTGGAAGAATTCCACTTCCACTTACACAGGTGGAAAGAATAAGGTCCTTCCCTGGGTCTTTGAAATCAGCCCAATAGTACCTGCTTTTTCTATTTTGCATAGTTCAGGTCTGATCTTCCTTTAGCCAGAGACAATGGTAAAAAGCCAACGCAGAATGTGACTAAAGAGGAAGACTTAAACTAAAACTGGTCATCTGAAGCAAAAATATGAAGCTGGCAAGAACTATGTCCCTGGCTCTCAGTGCTGATGTGCAGATGTGCTAGAGTTAAAAGGAAGAGCTCTGGAAAAACTTGGATTGTAGTCCTGGGACTTTGTAAAAGTAATTGGATGACTTACACTTAGCAAGTCATCTACTTCTCTGAGTCTTGATTTCTTCTACTTTCAGATGTTCTAGCTCTATCATTCTTTCGTTCAGAGGAGAAACTAAAGCAAACCAGATGGGTGCGTGGTGCCAGTCTTTTCAAATGCCTTGCTTTTGATGAAGGTGATTAAAGTGGCTTGAAGAAGCTGTTTTCACCAAATCTTAGCTGGCTCTATCTCAAAAAGGAGGTCCTAATGCCCAGCAGATTACAAATGCCGCTTTGACAAAGAACATGGCTCCATTTTAAAAAGAAAGCATATTGATTTTTGGAGTAGCCATTTCCTAGTGTATGTAACTTTGAGCCAAACCAAGGAAATTTATGAGTATTCATCTTAATTTTATAAAATTTTTAAATCAATAAAAGGTGCCTGGAAGCATCTTGCTATCACAGTGGCTCAAAAAGACAGATACAAGGATATTTATGCTGGTTTCTAATACAACAGTTAAAGCAAGTCATACAACAAAAGATAGGTCTGAGCTTCTATATTTGTGAAAAGCACCCACATCTGAAATTAGAATTATGTCTGTAAAATACAACTTCTGGCTCTGGTATCAATCATAAGTTAGCATCATCCCTGAAACAGGGATCATATCTGTCTTTCTATTTTAACCAGTGCCTGGCGTATAGTTGGTACTCAATAAATATTTTTTAAATCAATGTCTTGCAATATGACTTAATCATTGAGCTTCAGATTTCCTTTCTTACCTACTCTTTCAAATCTGATCTCTTCTTCAGTCCCCTATTATCATTTCCTTGGCTAGGTCACCATTGCCTTGCCTAGATTGTTGCATTGGGCTCCTAACACCCTCACTACCTCTAATTCATTCTCTCTCTCTTTTTTTTTTGCAGTTTTTGGCTGGGGCTGGGTTTGAACCCACCACCTCCAGCATATGGGGCCAGTGCCCTACTCCTTTGAGCCACAGGCTCTGCCCCTCTAATTCATTCTCCACACTGAAACCAGACTAATCTTTCTGAAATGAAAATATGATCATCTTACTCCATATTTTAAAGTCAGTCTTCTAAATTGTCAAAGTTGTTACCATAAAATTATTCATAATGTACTCTTATTTTCTTTTAATATCTGTTGGATCTGTAGTGATCTCATTTTACAGCCCAACACGTGGTAGTATTACTAAATAATTAGTAGTTATAATTAGTAATAATATTACTAAATACTACCACGTGTTGGGCTGTTAAATGACATCACTACAGATCAAACAGATATTAAAAGAAATATTTAAAAGATTAATATTTATAAATATTTCATTTAATTTTGGGTTAGGGTTATATTAATATTATAAATATTTAAAATATTAAAAGAACCTTTGAGGGTTCTCCATACTGCCAGAATATATTCTTTTCAAGAAAATATGAATTCAATATGAATTTTCTGAAAATGAAATTCATATGAAAATATGAATTTTCTTAAAAAGAATATATTATGGCAGTATGGAGAACGCTCAAAGAACTCAAACTAGACCTTCCATTTGATCCTGCAATCCCATTACTGGGCATCTACCCAGAAAAAAAAAAATTATTTTACCATAGGGACGCTTGCACTAGACTGTTTATTGCAGCTCAATTTACAATCACCAAAATGTGGAGACAGCCTAAATGCCCACCAACCCAGGAACAGATTAACAAGCTGCGGTATATGTATACCATGGAATATTATTCAGCCACTGAAAAAGATGAAGAGTTTACATCTTTTGTATTAACATGGATGGATGTGGAACACATTATTCGTAGTAAAGCATCACAAGAATGGAGAAACAAGAATCCTATGTACTCATTTCTGATATAAGGACATTAATCTAGGACACGGTGGGGAATGGGGATGGGGAGAGCTGAGAAAGGAAAGGAGGGAGGGCATGGGGGGACAAGGGGTGTGGTACACCTTTTGGGGGTGAGACAGAATTATAAGAGAGTCCTTATCTAACAAAAGCAATCAGTGTAACCTGGTTCTGTGTACCCTCAATGAATCCCCAATGACAAAAACAAAAAGATATTCTCATGGGTGTGGGATAAAAACTTACCTGTTGGGAAAGGAAGAGCAAAGAGAGGGAAGGAGCAAGGGGGTGGGGTCTTGGTGTGTGACATACCTTTTGGGGGCAAGACACGATTGTAAGAGGGTCTTAACCAATGCAATCAGTGTAACCTGGTTCTTGTACCCTCAGTGAATCCCCAACAATAAATTAAAAAAAAAAAAAACTTACATGTTGGATACCATAAACACTATTCTGTTGATGAGCACACCAAAAGCCCTAAACATTATATAAGATATTCATGTAACAACAACTCTGTACTCCCTTTAAAAAAAAAAAAAGAGTATTCAAAAAAGAAGAAAAAGAAGAAAAGAATATATTCTGAATTGTTTGGTGCAGTATTCAAGTAGATCAAGTTGTCTGATTATATTGCTCAAGCTTCTATTACTGTGCTGACTTTTTCCACTTTTTCTATTAGTTACTGAGAAAATTACATAAAAACTTTCAGTTATGATTATGCATTTTTCTATTTCTCCTTTTAGTTTTTCAACTTTGGCTTTCTATGCTGTGAAGCTGTTACTAATTTCATACAATTTACAATTGTTAAGTCTTTCTGTTGAATTTACCCTTTTGTCATACTGAAAATTTGTGGTTTCTTTTTTTTACTGTATTATTAATAGTTTAGCTAGAGAGTTATAGATTTATTAATCTCAGAGATCTATATCTAATGATATTTTTTGGTTTAAGTCTTTTTTATCTGAAATTAAGATAGCCACACCTGTTTTTGGTTTGGATGATATTTCTCCTCTCAACTTTTACTGTCAATTTTTCTGTCTTCTTATATACAAAGTTTGTCCTCTAAAAACACATTTAGTTGCATTTTGTTTTCTATAAAATATTGAAAATATTTGTCGTTAATTTCAATGTTTAGTCTATTTACAATTATTGTAAGTATTGGCATATTTGGTTTTAAGTGTACATTTTTATGCCAATAAATCTGACAATTTAAGAAAATGTACAAGTTCTTGGAAAAGCACAACTTCCTAAAACTAACACAAAATAGAATCTTCCCATATCTGTTAAATTGGATTTAATTTGGATAAAATTAAATAGAATCTTCCCATATCTGTTAAATTGTTTAATTTGGATTTCTAGTTAAAAATATTTCTAAAACAAAAAATATATATATTTCTAAATCAAACAAACAAACAAAAAAGACTTCAGGCTTAAATGACTTCACTGGTAAATTCTAAATATTTATGGAAAAAAACCCACTAATTTTATACAAACTCTTCTAGGAAAGAAAAAGAAAAAGAATGAATAATTTCCAACTTGTTTTATAAAACCAAAATGATTTTTATTAGCTCAGACTGTTACTTCTAGGGAAAAAAATGACAGAACAGTCTTATAACCATAGATGGAAAAAGTCTAAAGAAAACTTTAGTAAGCTAGATTCAGTGATATATAAAAGCAATACTATATAATGGCTACATCCCAGGAATTTAATGTTGATCTAGCATACAAAAATCAATATAGTTCATTATATGAATAGAATAAAGGAATTATCTCAATAATGTAGGAAAAAACATTTGACAAAATTCAACATCCATTCTTGATAAGAATTCTCAGCAAGCTAATAGTAAAGGGAAATATTCTACAGCAAACTTTATACATAAGAGTGGAATATTACATGCTTCTTCCTAAGTTCAACCCCCCAAATCCAAACATGTCTACTACCACTACTATCATTAATAGTATACTGCAGATCCAAGCCAGTCCAACAATAAACTTAGCAAAAAGAAGGTATAAAGATTGGAAAGGAAGAACTAAAACTAGCATTATTTACAGACTGCCTGATTGCATACATAAATAATTCAAATGAATCAATAGAAAAACTATTAAAATTAATAAATTATTAACAATATCATTCTCCACAGAGCCAAAATATAGAAATCACTTGTATATACTAGTAACAGTTCAAATAAAAAAATTCAAATGCCATTTTATAGTAGCATAGAAAAGTTCAAATGCCTAGTAATAAAATTAACATAAGATGCACAAGATCTGTGAAACATTATTGAGAGAAATTTTTAAGGCCCTAAATAAATGGGTAGATATGCCAAGTTCATGAATTATAAGCTATATATACATATTTTTTCAATATTATTATTAAGAGCTAATTTTTCCCAAATTGATCTACAAAATGCAATTTCCAGTTAAAACCCTAGCAATATTTTTTGTGGAAATTATCAGAATTAGAAAATTCACATAGACATGCACAGAATATAAAGTAGTCAAAATAAATTTGAAAGAAAAAGGGCATATCTGGAAGACTTACATGATGCTGAGATTTATGATAAAATTATAGTAATCAAGCCAATGTAGTATTGACATAAGGATTGAAAAAGAGATCAATGAAGCATATTATACTTCATAAATAGACTCATACATAGACGATCAATTGAATTTTTGACAAAAGCTCCAAAGATAATTCAATGAGGAATTTCAACAAATTGTGCAGAAACAACATAATAGCTATATGAAAAAAAATTCTATTCCTATTGCAGACTATAACAAAAATTTATTTGAGGTAGATTATAGATCTAGATGCAAAGGAGAAATCCTAAAACTTCTGTAGGAAAATTAATAGCTTCATACTGATGTGTTAAGCAATAATTTCTTAAGGCACAAAAACACTCATCATAGGAAAAGAATTGATAAATTCTATCTCAAAATTAAAACTCTGCTCTTTACTCTTCAACATATACTGTTAAGAAAATAAAAAGACAAAGGCAGCGCCTGTGGCTCATCGAGTAGAGCGCCGGTCCCATATACCAAAGGTGCCGGGTTCAAACCCGGCCTCAGCCAAACTGCAAAACCAGAAAAATAGCCGGGCGTTGTGGCGGGCGCCTGTAGTCCCAGCTACTCGGGAGGCTGAGGCAAGAGAATCACCTAAGCCCAGGAGCTGGAGGTTGCTGTGAGCTGTGTGACGCCACACAGCTACCTTATCTACCAAGGGCAATAAAATGAGACTCTGTCTCTACAAAAAAAAAAGAAGAAGAAGAAGAAAAGAAAAGAAAAAGACAAATCACATATTGGTAGAAAATATCTGCCAAAAGGTTTATGCCCAGAATATGTATAAATAACTCCTTAGTAACAATAAAAAGCAATCCAATCTTTAGAACAGGCAAAAGATGAAACACTTAGCAAAAAATACATAAATGTCCCATAAACAGATTCTCAACATCATTAGTTACTAGGAAAATGCAAATTAAAACCACAATATATGACTTTACACCCAAGAAAATGGCTAATATTTAAAAGACAGGCAACACCAGGTGTTGACAAGAAGGTGAAGAGATGAGAACTCTCAGGATTGTTGGTAGAAGTGTAAAATGGTACCCCTACTTTGGGAAACAGTTTGGCAGCTGCTATACAAAGTATATTTATACATACCCCATAATCCTTCAGTTTTGCTCTGGGTATTTACACAACAGAAATGAGCACACATGCTCAGCAAAGATGTGTGAAAGAACATTCACGACACCTTTATTAATAATTGCCAAAATCTGCACCTAATCTAAACAACCTATTAACAGGTAAATGGCTAAACACACTGAGATAAGACCTTACACAGAATATTACACAGCACTAAAAAGAAACAAACTATAGCAAGAATGAGAATGAATCCCATAGACTTAAAGTTGAGTGAAAAAAGCTAGACTCAAGAGAGACTGTATTGTGTAATTTTCATTTCTACGAAATTCAAAAAGAGAAAAAACTAATCTATGGTGAGAGATGTAGTAAGAGTGGTTTCTTTAATAGAAATGTTGTGACTGATAAGAGACATGAGGAAGCCTCTGGGGCCTGGTCTGGGTGGTGGGTACACAGTGTATATACATGTACATAAATATTGGGCAGTACATTTGGAATAGGATGACAGCTCAGCATGGGTGACCTGGAACTGGCCTGGTTTTGAAACTAAAAGTGCTGTCCTGGCCAAAACAGTATGACAGGTCACTCAAACTTTCAATATAGGAACTTTCCCATATGTTATGCTATTCCTCAATTTTTATAAATCTAGAAAAGAAAAAATATCACTGAGACAAAAAGAAAAAAAAGGTGTTCAATGGCTCATAATTGTTGTCAGGACAAAGTTTTTGCAGTGTGGTTCCTGTATGCCTCTCTAGTTTCTCCTCTTATCTCACTCCTTACACTCTCTCTTCCAACCAACACTGATGGCTGAAAGCTCCCTGAATATGCCATGCCATCTCTGTTTTAATTGACAAATAAAAATTGTATATATTTATAGTATGCTACATGATGTTTTGAAATAAGTATATATTGTAGGATGACTAAATCCAGCTAATCGCATCACCTCATATATTTATCATTTACTTGTGGTGAAAACAAAAAACCACTCTACTGTTTTCACAATTTTCAGGAAAACAATTCATTGTTATTAGCTATATTCACCATGGTGTACAATAGATCTCTTGAACTTATTCTTCCTACCTAACTGAAATTTTCTATGAGTTGACCAACATCTTCTGGTCCCTCTTGGCCCCTCTCCCAGTCCCTGGTAACCATCATTGTTCTACTCTCTACTGCTATGAGATCAAATTTTTTTTTAGATTCTGTATATGAAGGAGGGCATGTGATATTTGTCTTCCTGAGCCTGGATTATTTCACTTAACATCATGTCTTAACAGGATTATCTGTGTTGTCACATATTGCAGAATTTCCCTCTTTGATTCTATATCTTGGCTACAGTGAGTAGTGTCGCGGTGAACATGGGAGTGTGGACATCTCTTCAACACGCTGATTTCATTTCCTTTGGATACATTCCCATTAGTGAGATTACTGGATCATGCGGTGCTGCTATTTTTAATTTTTTGAGGACCCCCCATACTGTCTTCCATAATGGCTGTCTGTACTAATTTACATTCCCACCATCAGCAAACAAGGCTACTCTTTTCTTCACATTTTCACCAACACTCTGTTACATTTCATCTTTTGATAATAGCCATTCTAATGAGGTTTTAATGCACATTTCCCTGATGATTAGTGGTGTTGAGAACTTTTTCATATGCCTGTTACCATGTATATGTCTCCTTTTGAGAAATGTCTATTCAGATATTTTGATTAGCTTATTTGTTTTCTTGCTATTGAGTTGTTTGAGTCCCTTATACACTTTGGATATTAACCTATTATCAGATGTATGGGTTGCAAATATTTTCAACCAGGTATCTCTTCACTCTGTTAATTGTTTCCTTTGCCATGTAGAAACTATTCACTTGCATGTGATTGCGTTTTTCTATTTTTGCTTTTGTTGTCTGCCATGCCCTTTCTTGCATAAGCTAGATCCTTGGCCCAAGAACACTTTGCCCCAGTTTTTCTCAGCTAGCTCCAAAGTTTAGCTTGAATGTCATCAACTATAGGTAGCTTTTTCTGACACATATTCAAGATTTGGGATATCCCATATGACATGTAATTGGTTATTTATTTATTCTTTTATTTAATACAACATTATATTAAATCTTAGAGAGGTACCAGGAAGTACCCAGCCCTATAGGACCTAATGGTCTAATTGAAGTAATAGGAACGTAGACAAACCTTTTTAGAAAAATACAGGTGCATGAGGTATACTCTGCAGTACTGTCCCAGGCCTGCAAGGAGACCGAGAGCTTTTAATGCCTTTGAAGTATAAAAAGGCTACAAAATAACTTGTAATCAATCACTTTCAACTACTTATTACCTACACTGATCAAGAGAAAGGATCATTTTCTTTGAGTAATCTTTTAAATAGTTACATTTCTACTTTTTAATATCACCCACAGAAGACAGTAATACTCAGTAGCAGTAAATTGTCCACTAGTTGTAAGAGATGTGTGACATTTGCAAGGCTGCCTGAGTGTTGAGGAATAGTTAGGAGGTTCTTAGGCCAGACTACCTGGTATGTATCCCCGATCACCTATGTAGGAGCTTTGAGACTTTGGCAAAGCACTTAAACTCTCTAACCCTCAGAATTTCTTCATCTGGAATAATTGAAAGAATAATAGTACTTACCTCATAGTGTTGCCGTAAGGACTGAGTGAAGTATTATACATAAAAACCTTAGAATAGTGGCTGACAGACAGAGCCGACACTCCATAAGCATAGCCATTTTTATTGCAATATGTAAAAGGACAAGTTAGCACTGTGGCCATTTTTTCATTCATCCTTACTTTCACGTCTCCCCACTAGCACTAGCCCCAAGCTCACACTTTTTACAGCCTAATGGAAGTTATCACCTGATTGAAACTGAGTGAAACTCAATAGCACTGAATCCCAGATCCTTTTCTTGATTTTTCCTAATTACCTGTTACCTCGCCTACAAACACTCAGCTTATATTTCTTTCCATCATCCTCTTTCCACATCCATTATTCAATAAGTCTTAACAATTTACACAGTCATTCCTTATTTAAAAAAAAAAATCTATTTCCACTGCCACTTCCAGAAATATAATTTCAGTTAATCACACATTTGGATTTCTTCCATAGTCACTTAACTGACTCCTATCTAATCCAGACTGGTCTTTCCAGAACATTCCTTGAGCCCATATTCTCTTGCTCAAAAATCTTTAGTGGTACCTAATTATACTTGGTAATCAATCAGTAGCCATAATCTGACATCAGAGTTTGATGTCAATCTGACCAAAAACCTACCCTTTCTAATCAATTTCTTTTATCTTCTACACCAAATTTCTCTGTCAAATTGTTTACCCATCTATAGCACTGACTAGTAAAGCAGGCTGGAACTGGGGTAAGGCCCAAGGCCTACAAGCAACTTCTTCCTTCTTCAAGCATAAACTTAATGCCTAACACCAGGCAGAGTGCCCAGAAACTCATGGCCAAAGAGAAATGAAAGCAGGCAACACGCATCACTTTTGCCATTGCAATTCTACTCATCCTTCAATATTCAGAAGAACAATCTGCTTTCTGGTCACCTTACTTCAAATATTTCTTCAAAATTCTGATAGCACTGACTATACTTCTAAATTGAGACTTATCATCTCCTGCCTTGCATTATTAGGCATGTTTTCTTGGGTATAGATATTTATTTCTAACCATGCTCACAACTGTTTAAACTATAAACTATGTCCCTATGCAAGTCTTTGGTTGTTAATTAAGATTCTCTGGTCCAATTTTTCACACTAACACCAAGTAGGCTTAATAACTATGTGTTGATGGGTTACATGTTTTATGCATTAGATTCAAGGTATCAATTTCACTATGAAGGAGATCTAAAGATATGGGTCACGCATAAGGATTTTCATCGCCATGAAAATTTGAAAGAAAACAAGTGTCCATTAACAAGATAACAAACAAATAAAACCTTTCATATGTATGTGTGGAAACATTACACTGGGCAAAAATAATGAACTAGATCTGTATCAATATGGGTGTATCTCAAAACGTAATACTCAATGAAAGAGCAAGTGTCGAGCTATAACTTACTACATATGTAAATTTTCAAAGCACAAATAAAATAATATATTCTGTAAATGGAATCATGAATAAAAATTGGCTGAAAAAATATGAATCAAATCCAAATTGAAAGTGGTCTCTGGGGAGAAGAGATGAGTCAAAGAGTCTTCAAACATCTTTTTGTAATTTTTATTAAATGAAGTAAAGACAACATGGGAACATGCATGATTATTATATTGGTCTCGGTCTTTTTTCTATAGTTTTAAAGCTTCTCAAAATAAAGAGAAGTAAACAAAAAAGATGTCATTTGGCCTAGTCCCAGTCCTCTGGCTGGCATGCTGTTATTTTTCCTATTGTGCAAACATTAGGGCTCAAGGAAGGGGGATTATGTAAGGCTGCACAGGGGCTAGGGCATGGCCTGGGACTTGTTGCTGATCAGAGTTCACTAATTCCTTTAGATAGGCTGGTTATCTTAGTGATTTTCCTTTTTATCCTGCAAGCAAAGTGAGAGATGGGAAAAATGAAAACAGGAAAAAAAACAAAAAACCATCCTGTTGCCTAGTTACAATGAAATGAGATTACTGTATGTTGTTTTTCAACCTCCTGTAAAGAAATCTCATTCTTTGTATCCCTTTTACAACTGACACTGCTTCCAGCAAAGGTCTCTATGTGTCTTGTGCACTGTGTATAATAATAATAATAATAATAATAATAATAATAACTGTGTGCCCATGTGCTGGGCACAGTGCTAAGCACTTTATGTTAATATATAGCTTTGTATCAGTATGGATGCTTTCAGAGGCAAGTATCACCCCTGTTCAAATGGAGTTAAACAAGGAAATGCATTAGACCACGTAACGTAGAGTCCAGAGTTCAGCAGTTTCCAGGACTGGACATGCAGAAACTCAACCATATCAGCCACACCGCAAAGGTCCTTCTGTCTTTCTGTCCTATGCTTGGCAGGTGCCACTGGAAGACTGTCACAGAGTAGGGAATTTTGCTTCTGTGCTGTGTCCAATAGAAGAGGCACAAACTGGCTCAGGCCTACCCACTCATAACAACTGCTGAGAGCTTTAAAGCTAGGGCAGAATGGATGGTGGAAGAAGACACCACGTGTGCCACTAATATGTTCTCATTAATGCTCCCAACACTCTCGCGCAGTAATACTATCACTGATGGAGAAAGGAGACACTGAGAGGGTAAGTGGTTTTGCTACTGATGCACAGCTGGTAAGTGCTCTGCTCCCACCACTCTATCAGGCTACCTTCCAAGTGCCTTATGCTGTCAGTTGAGTGTAACTCACTAATTCCTGAGTGAGGAACTGAGGTGTCCGCCCTGTGATCCACTTAAATCCTGAGGCAGTGGGCAATTGCTGGCCTTCTCCCGGCCTCCACAGTTCCCTTCCCTCAGCTCCTTTTCCTTGTCACTGCACTAATATCATCTTTTCTGACTTTGGGAGCTCCTTTCTCTGCAATCTCGGCTATGAGTGATAGTGAACTTGACGATTCCCTGATACAATTATTCTACCACTACTAACCTCTTTTTTTGAAACAAATTATAGGAGTAAATAGAGACTAGGAATAATAACAACAAACTTGGGAAATATACAGAGTTACCAGAATCCAACAATTCTCTTAAGCATTGAGTTGAATTTCTTCCCAGCAAGTAGGTCTAAGGGCCTGCACCAGAGGAATGGGGGGAGGTGTCCTGAAGCCTGTGTCTCCTGTCTTTGGGGTACACCTCATGGCTCCTCCCCAGGGCCACTTCTGTAAGAGGACATCTTCTGGCAACTGTGTACCCACATTCTGGGATCCCCAAGTCATGCACATGGAATGAACAGAACATGCATCAGTCAACCGGAATGGATGTGCAGACAAATGTACAGGCGTGTCATCTGCTACATGGGTCTTTTTAAAATGCAAAGTCCAGCTCAGCAGGTCTGATGTAGAACTCCAGATCCTTCCTATCTAACAAGCGAGTGCAGGCATCACAGGTGATACAGGTACCACTGGAGCAGGGCAGAGGGTAGACGATGTCAATGTCACCTGCAGGTCAGCCACTCCACTGTGGACACCAGCGTGTTGGGGGCTTAGGGTCAAGGAATCAGCATGTCCTCCTGGGAGCCCAATAGGTGAAAATGTCCATCCATTCTGCTCTGACTTGAAGTTTGGCTGTCACAAGCTGGCAGGGATGAGTAATCCCCTCATCTTCTCAAAGCCCTGAGACCAGTCCCAAAGGGTGGTGGCTAGAGGAAGACAGATTTCCTCTCAATGCAAGGCCAGCTCTAAGAGCAGACACCTTCAGGCAGAGCCAGGAAGATTGCCCAAGAGGCACAGACTGGGGGAGAGGAGACTGGAATGGGAGGTATTAAGGTTCCTCTCCAGCCTGAGGCTCTTGAACCACAATTCAAGGACAGACTCCCCATCAGAAAAAAAGGACCAGCCAGAAGCCTCTGCCCTTCTCAGTAAGCTCCTGTTCAACCAATTTTTTTAATGTGATTGTTCTGATTGTCTTTCTAGCCCTGTTTGTTTTGCATTTATATTACCCTCCCCAAATAGAGCCCTGCATTCTCCTTCTCTCAAGGGTAACAGGGGTTAACATTATCAATACAGTGGCAGAAGACAGAGTGTGGTTTTAATGTGAGAAGAGAAATATTGACAGGTTTGAACAAGAGACATAATTAACTCCACGCTCTGGTGATCTGCCAGCACATCTTTCTCTCCTTCCAACCTTCCTGCACTTCCTTAAGTCTTAAAATTCCTGCTTCTGTCTTGAAAGACAAAAAAAAATGTATGGTTCAGTTCTGGGAAAATGTCCTAATCATACACAATTTAAATGTGGTATCTCCTTTAAAAAATTGCCCCAATACAGATGCAGTGGGTGATAAGCCCTGTAGTGACGCCAGCCCTCACTCCATGCATCCTCTTCTTACGACAGTCTGGCTTTCTCAAATGCATTTTGTCTCGGCAAAGGTCAGATATTAAAGTCAGAGAGCTCAGAAATACAAATGAACACTGCGTAAGCCTCAGCAACGGAGGCAGGAGGGGGGCTTTTTGGGAAGAGCAAGGCCAATACCAAAGCGTGCAAGAGAAAGCAGGAAAGACACAGCATCACTGTGATCAGGAGCAGGCTCTGAAGCCTGTCTGTCCCTTTCCAGGCTTCGCAGTGTTTTTAATCCACCAGTGACAGAAGAGCTTGGTGAGGAGGGACATCTTTCATCTCTGATCCTCTCCCTGACAACTAAAATAGGGTGAGCACATTTGCATAACAGAAGAAAGGGACAGATTGCCACTCCAGAAGCACCCGCAGGACACCTGTCAGAAATATTAAAAAGCAGGAGAATCTCACAAAATGTGAAATGCTTCATGTGTTGGTCTGGAGAGAGATGATGGAAAGGCTACTATGGAGATAAATAAAATGTGAGCCACATCCCATCTACAAACTCTTTTTTTTGACACAGAATCTTACTCTGTCACCCTGGGTAGAATGCCGTGGTATCAGCCTAGCTCACAGCAACCTCAGACTCCTGGGTTTGAGCCTCAGCCTCCAGAGTAGCTGGGACTACAGGTGTCTTCCATAACACCTCACTAGTTTTTCTACTTCCAGTAAAAATGGGGTCTCCTCTTACTCCGGCAATCCACCTGCCTCAGACTCCCAGGGTGCTAAGATTACAGGCATGAGCCAATGCACCTGGCCCCATCTAGAAAGGCCCCAGCTACAAACTCTTATGAATGACTCAGAGACTATTCAGCATCTTGGAGTCCTCTCTCTGTGTCCTTTGTCTCCCACTCACCCCCAACTGAGGATACCTCTGGGCTCCTCCTACACAACACAAAAAAATGGTTGAGTTATTGGAGCTCAAGAGCAATTTCCTTGGTTCTCCTTCCCAATGGAGCCAGAGCATCCCCCCTTCCCACACTCCTGCCCCTCCCTCACCCAGCTCCCCCATCTCCAGTGGGAGCATCCTTCCCACCGATGGGGCTGTAAGAGATGTGATCTTGTTCTCAAGTCACATTCAGACCATATAAAAACATTATTTTCAGTAGCCAGAACTAAAACAGTGCCATTAGAACAGAACTCTGACTCAGCCCCTCTGGGGGTTAGACAGACATTCGAGGCAGCTGTGTATTACATTGTTTCTTAAAAAGTGCAATACAGATAAAGAAACCAATTTGGACAATGTGGCTCCTTGGGTCAATTTCACTACAGAAAGATAAAGCTGTGTCTCTCCCCAAGACTCGATAATCTAAAGGAAACAGAGCAGGAAGATGGTGGCATAAGAGGGAATTGTATGGGACTGGCCCTGGGAGGCACAGGCCTAACCTTTTGTTGTGTTGAGTTGGCTGGGGTCCACAGCCCTAGGTACTGAGTATGGTGACAATGGGTTTGAGATTAAATTTCCTGTGCCCACATTCATGATGGGGACCATTTTGCTATCCCCAAAAGATGTTTGGGGCTACAGAGACAAGAAATTGGAAAGAAAATGGTGGGACTTTGGAGGAGGCATATGACCACAGAAGGGGACAAGAACTTTAAAAGGAACACCCTAAATGAACAGCAAAACAGCTTCTCTGCCCTGTACCCTCAGAGCTCCTGACAGCTGATCAAGGAAGAGAAGCCTGAAAGAGTCTGAGTTTATGAGATGGGAGCTGCCCAGAGCTGCCTGCCTGTGACTCAGGATGGAATTTTCCTCCCAGACAATGACAATAGGTTGAGGTTTCTATTGTTATGGTCATTCATATTGATCTTATATTGTTAAAGATCTCTCTCTCTTCTCTCTCTCTCAACACACACATTAATGCACATACTTAAAGATACACACGCACACACATTTTTAAGTTGCATAGCAGTGGAGGGGGTCAGGAACAGTTTGTTTTCCCATATCCCTGAGCCCCACCCCATTGGTTTGCTACTGTTAACCATACCTTGACTTCACTAAAAGAATTGTCAGGCCAGACTTGGTGGCTCACACCTGTAATCCTAGCAGGTTGAGACGCTGAGGCAGGAGGCAAGATTGTTAGAGCCCAGGAGTTGGAGGTTGTAGTGAGCTATCATGATCCCACTGCACCCTAGTCTGGGCAACAGAACGACACTCTAGCTCAATAAAAAAATTAAATTAAATCAAATTAAATTTAAAAAGGAATAAATGTTTAAGTTGTTTTCTTAATCATTGTCTTAAGGCTGAAGTCAGCTTTTGGAGCATAGAATCAGTAATTGGTGAGGGCTTAGGATGGTGATTTCTACTTTTTGAGTCTTACAATATGGATAGACTGAAGGGAAAGACCAAATACACACGCACACATGTATAGAGTAAGTTATACACATACACCTTAGACTAAGTCTAAAAGAAATAAGGCTGCCAAGCTTAAGACTCTTGACTGAGAGAGGGCACTGCTAGCCATAGCCTGTCAATTCCCTAACTTGGGGGGGGGGCATAAAAATCAACTGAGGGGTTTGATAAACATGTGACTTCCCAGTCCCCTTTCTTCAGAGGGTCTGATTCAATGGATAAAATTGAATACCTTTGTATAGGTTTGCTTTTTATTCAGCATCACCTTCTCTATAGAATAGACATCTGCCTTTGGTTGAAGAGTATATACACGGGGTATCTCTAAGCAGCAAGGTAAGCAGGGGGAAAGACTCTAGAAATGCAGGGCACCAGCATGCACACACCACAGACGCTCAGAGGCAACCCGGCCTTTCTGGTTTAGACAGTCACTAGGAAACCACTAGGTCAATAGGAAGAAGGTTTTCAAGTTGGAGGTCATGGTGTTAGATCTAAGAAATGCCACTGAGGGGTATAAAGGGCGCCGCTCTCTGGCTACTGGGTGCAGTGGCCTCTCAAGGGCGTTCACAAGCCGGGTCCAGCCACTGGTTGTTGAGGCTTGGACGAGCCAAACTCAGAGTTTCTGCACATGAACAAATGGCTCATTTCTTTCAAAGAAAGCCGCATGTGAAAAATAAGTAAATAAATAAATGTTTGGGGGAAAAAAATAGAAAGCAGCATGTGAGCCCCTGAAGAACAATTATTTTAAAAGAATATGATTCCTATACTCTCTTAAAAACAATCATTTTAAAAGAATATGATTCTTTAAATCTCAGAATATGATTCCTACAATCTCAGGTAGGAATTTTGAATTTGCTTCTCCACCCTTTAAAGAATGAGCCAGAGGGACTCTTCACTCAAATGTAACCACGGGTTTCTCAAGTATCTTTTAGACCAGTGGTGTCCAATCAAAATATAAAATATAGTGTGATACGTGTGTCATTTTAAGTTTTCTATTAGCCATATTAAAGAAGTAAGAAGAAAGATATAAAATTAATTTTTTTTTTTTGAGACAGAGCCTCAAGCTGTCACCCTGGATAGAGTGCCGTGGCATCACAACTTACAGCAACCTCCAATTCCTGGGCTCAAGCGAGTCTCCTGCCTCCGCCTCCCAAGTAGCTGGGACTACAGGTGCCCGCCACAACACCTGGCCATTTTTTTTTTTTTTTTTTTTTTTTGGTTGCAGCCACTATTGTTGTTTGGTGGGCCCAGGATGGATTCGAACCCACCAACTCAGGTGTACGTGGCTGGCGCCTTAGCCCAAGGAGCCACAGGTGCTGAGCCGATATAAAATTAATTTTAATGATACATTTTATTTAACGCAATATATCCAAAATATTAACATTATCATTTCAACATGTAATCAATAACTTTTCAAATTACCAATAAAATATTTCACGTTTCTTATACAATACCTTTGAAATCTGGTGCATATTTTATACAAGCACATCTCAGGTCAGACTAGCCACATCTGGACAGCATAGATGTAGACCACAGGACAACCTGGGACAGAGAGTGCAGAGTGGGCTGAGACAGGGTCTGCTTGGCATCCCAGGAGAAGGAGGCATGCAAGAGAGAAGCTAACGAGTATTAATGTGCCCCCATGCCTCTCCATAGGAAAGAAATCCTATATGGACTCTCCCTTAGGAAGGGATACTGCCAGAATACTGCCACTTCTTCCTATGTCCACTGCTATCACTCGTCCAAGTCACTCTCTCTCACCCGTGTCATTTCTGTTCCTAGCCTTGCCCCCTACAGTCTAACCTCAAGGTAGCAGCCAAGTTAATCCTATTAAAGAGTAAATCAGATTGTATTTCTCTTTTTCCAAAAACTCTTCAATGGATGTCCATTTCATTCAGACTAAAACCAAATTCTTATAACAGTGACTCAGCCCTTCCTCTTCTGGCTCCCCCTCTCCACATTACTCTCCCTTTTGTCCCCTCTGCACCAACCCCACCTGCCTCTTTGCTGTTCACAAGACATTCCCATGTCCTCCCATTTTAGAAGCATCTTGGCTTTTCCCTCTATTTGAATGCTTTTCCATCAGATGTAATATAAAACATCTTCTACATTAACTCGCCTGTTTAAGATGTTGATCAAATAAGACCTTCCCTTTCATATTTGCCTTGTGTGACAGTGCAAAGAGCCTGCATTCCAATCTGCTCCTCTGCCCCACACTGAGTCCCCTGTGCCTGGCTCCACTCTGTAACATACTCACGCTGTGTTTATTATCTGCCCCCCCCAATGAATGTTTCATAAAGGCAGGAATATATATCTGTTTTGTTCATTGTTGTGTTTGCAATGCCTGAATCAGTGCCTGGCATACAGTAGGTGCTCAATAAATATTTGTTGAGCAAACAAATGAATCAATGAATGAATGAAGGGGAGGAATCCTGCTCGTTCTGCCTGGTAGCTCCACCCTCCATCAGTGAAGGGAGCTTTATGCCACACTCCCAAGCCATCTTCCTCATCTTCCATCACATTGCAAAGCCTCAGGGACAGGCAGGATCAAAGTTAATCATCCTCAATGAACTAACTCATTCCTTGGGGGCAATGATTCTTTACTAGTTTTCTTTTTGTTTTTTAATCACAGACTCCCTGGCAAGGTTGATGGAGGCTATGAATGTTCTTCCCTAAAGATATATTCAGGCACAGTTTCACAACAATTTTAGGAGGGCCATAAACCTCTGAAGCCCACTAGTAAGAGTCTAGGGACCTCACATTAGGAATTCTTGCCCCAGAGGTTTATTCATGCACAGTTTTCCTGCCTGTCTTTGAAATCAAATCTTTCTGCTGCTCCAAAAATAGAAACCATATCCAGAACAAATTTACAGAGCACTACAGCCAGAAGCAAACTTGAATGGTGATATGGTTCATTGTTTCACCTGCAGACATGATTGAACTGTCTACTCTTGTGGGAAAACTCCAGTTCAGGGGGGAGGTAGGCCAGTATCTGACATCCAGAAGTTCTTCCTAAAACCTCATCTAAATTGCTCCTAATTGAGAAATGAACCTGCTATCTTTAGTTAGATCTCCTAGGAAAACCAAAAATCAAGAGCTCACCTTCAAAACTTCTTAGGAAGCCCCAGTCCTCCCTGCCACCCCCAGTCCCTTCCGGTGAAATAAACAGTCTTTGGCTTGTTATGTAAACAAGTTCACTGAAAATGCCTTCCAAAAAAAAAAAAAGAAGAAGAAAGAAAAGAAATTGCCTTCCTCAGAAGAGCTAGAGCTGTGGTCTGGGCCAGCCCAGGGACATGCTGAAAAAAACCAGCAGAAGCACTTAGAGACAAAGAAAGGCCTTGGGGTCCCCCTTGAGCCCCTAGGGGAAAGGGTAGCTTTGTTCACCAACTCATCTCCTGTGCTTTATCAAGCCTTCCTTGGAAAAGTGACTGCCAGATGCACAATGCCTTCCTGCAGACTCTGGCTGTTGTTAAAGCCCACTCTTAGTTTGGGGACAGTTCATCAGATGGTAATCTTTAAACAGGTTTTTGGTCAATGAAATGAGATAAAAGATAAGTTTACATTATTCTGAATGTCAGCTATTCATTGACTCTAGCCTGAAAGCTTTAAAGATGCTTTACAAAATAAATCCACAGAGCTCCTTTTCTGAAGCATGATTAAGTCAGGGAATAGTGAAACTCCCAGGGCCAGAACTGAAACCTCCCTTGAATTCTTGAAATCAAATAAAGGCATGACAGTCTGTGTCTTCTCAAAGCAAATCTATTCATTAGGCAATAAAAACAGCCCAGAGTAAAACACAGAATTTATACCAGAGTCTGATTGGAGGGTTTGGAAAGAAATTGCTCCACCAATATTTTTTGTTGGAATTGTAGTTTATTTATAAGGGAATTGCCAAGAGCCTTTCATAAATGACAAAATTTACATATCTTTAGTAAAACTGAGGAAAAGTATTAAGTTCCCTGAAGAATTTACAGAGTGAAAGGAAGGTGGAATCAACGTGTTGGTTGTTTATATCTGTCTCTCTTTTGCCACCTGAAGCTAACTGGAGGTTCATGGAGGCACTGGGCTTCAGCACACTGTAGACGTTAGCTACAGCTCCCACACCCTTCTCCTCTGCCAGGCTTACTGAGTACAAATGGCTCCGTAACCTCCTCAGGTGGAGGCTGCTTGAGGTTCATCAATTCCTTCAATTAATAACACACTATTGGGATTAACAAACTGCAGTGTATGTATACCATGGAATACTATTCACCATTAAAAAAGATGGAGACTTTATATCTATTGTATTGACCTGGGTGGAAGTGGAACACATTCTTCCTAGTGAAGTGTCACAAGAATGGAGAAGCAAGAATCCAATGTACTCAATCCTAATATGAAGTCAGTAGACAATCTAATACATACTCTCATAAGAAGAAAACTCAAATCAATTCAAGGTGGGGAGCAAGGCAACAAGAAGTGGGGAGAGGGGAGGCCGAAGGGGGATGGGAGTTAGGTGTATGCACACCTCTTGGGGGCAGGACACCACCATTATCAGAAGGACTTTACCTAACAAATGCGATCAGTATAACCTAATTCCCCAAACAATTTAAAAAAACACACACACACGCTACTGATGCAAAATTGACTAGCTCCCAAAGACCCTGTCCCGGTCAGTTCAGGATGCGATGGCCTAGTATGGTAGACTGGGTGACTGAAATAGAAATTTATTTCTCACAGTCCTGGAGTCTGGGAAGCCCAAGATCAGAGTGCGAGCAGACCCGCTGTCTGGTGGGTGCTTGCCTCCTGGTTTGCAGATGGCTGTGTTTGTGTCTTCACCTTGTGGAGGGCAGAGAAAGAGGAAGTAAGCCCTCTCACATCTCTTCTTATTCAGGCGTTATTCCACCATGAAGCCTTTACCCTCATGATTTCACCCTCCCAAAATTCCTATCTCCAAATCCTGTCCCACTGGGGACTAAGGTTTCAACATACGAATTTGGTGGGTGTGAGGTGGGCACAATCATTCAGTCCATAGAAGATCCAATTCTCTTAAGAGAACAGCTTTAGGCTTGGCACCCGTAGCATAGTGGTTACAGCGCCAGCCACATACACCAAGGCTGACAGGTTCGAAACCGGCCTGGGCCAGCTAAACAACAATGACAACTGCAACAAA
The DNA here is from genome assembly GCA_963574655.1 of Perodicticus potto. NCBI lineage: Eukaryota > Metazoa > Chordata > Mammalia > Primates > Lorisidae > Perodicticus > Perodicticus potto. The sequence goes on along the minus strand of CAUYRH010107494.1, from coordinate 25,403 downwards.
AAATAGCCGGGCATTGTGGCAGGCGCCTGTAGTCCCAGCTACTTGGGAGGCAGGGGCAAGAGAATAGCTTAAGCCCAAGAGTTTGAGGTTGCTGTGAGCTGCAACACCACAGCACTCTACTGAGAGTGACACAGTGAGACTTGGTCTCCAAAAAAAAGAGAGAGAGAGAGAGAACAGCTCCAATGGGCATATAGTTCATAATTTTCTGGGCCCAAAATTATTGAAGAATAATACTAATAATCATTTAAAAAAAAAAACAAAGCTAAACGATCCTTTTAAGAAGGTTGGATAGCTCAGCCAAGCAAAATATTTTCAAATATTTCTTCGTCCCTCTTTATCTGACTTTAATTTTCCATGGCAGGAGAGTTTTAAGTAATTACAGTTGGGCACACTTTTTTTGCAGTGGCATCCTTTTTCTTTTCTTTTCTGTTTGTATTGTCCAGACTAATTGCTTTAGTTATTATTATTCTAAACAGTGACGTGATGAAGAGAAGATTGTGAAAGACTTGGAAAAAACATTATAATTTAACAAATTATAAATATTTTTAGAAGCCAGTTTTCTGACTCCCACATTGCAAGGGGCAATAATTTCTGCATTCCTTTAAATTACTCCATAGGATTCCCAGTGAGCCGTAGCTACCAAAACAGGGAGGGTGCATCCTGAGCGCTGTGCAGTTTGGACTGAATTAGAGTGATTACGGTGGAGTCAGCTCAGACCTAAAGCCGAAAAGTCTGCACCCAAAAGTTGATTTTCAAGAACTTCACACAGGGATGGAATTCTCTGGAGGGGTTCAGGCCAATATATGGTTCATTGAAAAGTCACTGGGGGAGACCTTTTAAGAGACACACAGATTGGACACATCTTTTCACAGATGCCGTACTTAGCTTGAGTAACAGATGCTTGGATTCCAGACATTGGAGATCATCCTTGTGGTTGTAACTGAGGAAGGTTAAATTACCCTAGTAAACTATGCTTTGGCTATGGATGGAGGGACAAAGCTCTGTGACCACAACGGGTGGTAGAGGAACAGGACAAGAGAGAAAAGTTAGACTATGTTCTCTCCCTCAGTAGTTTTGACCCCCGGAAATCTTGGACAGGCGAAAACGACACTGACAATAACTAACATCATTCCTTGACTGAGCTAATGAAAGAAATAAAGGCCTTGGGGAACACCACATTCTTTAGGAGGGGATGAACTGGCCTCTGGAGAGTTGCTGAAAAAGTCACCTCCTGGAACATACACAAGCAACTCTACTAGAAACAGAACTCTGAAGGGAATAAGGATGACCTAGGAGAAAACGTCTTGAAATCAGACTCAGCTAGGGGTTTCTGCATAGGCTTTTCCTCAACTTTTGAAGCTCTGTCTATAAATGTATATAACTTTTGTTTTTTGCACATAGGTGGGTAACCCTGAAAAATTATCCTTGAAGCTATAGGCTGAATTGATTGCTTGGTTTGGAGAACTTTAAAGAATGCTTCCTTAAGAAACAAGATCGGCTGGGGGGAAAGGGCCAAGGCAGGGGAGGGGAGGGGAGAGGGAGGATGGATGGAGAGAGGGTAATTGGTGGGATCACACTTGGGGTGTATCTTAGAAGGGTACAAGTGAAACTTACTAAGTGCAAGACACAAACATTTTCATACAATACTAAGAAAATGCTATGAAGGCTATGTTGAACAGTTTGATGAAAATATATCAGATTGTATATGAAGTCAGCCACATAGTACCCCATGATTGCACTAATGTACACAGCTATGATTTAATTAAAAAAATATATAGAAAAGAAAACAAGATCAGTGGCTCGTAGCCTGTGGCTCAGTGGCTAAAGTGCCAGCCACATACACCGGAGCTGGCAGGTTCGAATCCGACCTGAGCCTGCCAAACAACAGTGACAATTGCAATAAAAAATGGCCAGGCGTTGTGGCGGGTGCCTGTAGTCCCAGCTACTTGGGAGGCTGAGGCAAGAGAATCATCTGAGCCCAGGAGTTTGAGGTTGCTGTGAGCTGTGACACCAGGGCTCTCTACCGAGGGTGACAAAGTGAGACTCTGTCTCAAAAAAAAAAAAAAAAAAAAAGGAAAAAGAAACAACATGGGCAATTGTGTCCATTTTGAGGAATTTTAATACTTTTTGTGTATGCCTATGTGTATGTGCCAAGCCATGTAATAAAAACTTTCCTTAGCTACTGCAGTCCAGTTTCCTGAAGTATCAAGGTGATGAAATTTATCAATTAGATATGAACTGGGTCTTTATTAGAATAGGTGGAAATTTTGCTTTTCTTTAGAGCAGTGTTCTCAACCTTCCTAATGCCGCGGCCCTTTAATACAGTTCCTGTGGGTCTCAACCCACAGGTTGAGAACCGCTGCGTTAGAGGAAATACAAGGAGGAATACAGGAGGAAATACAAGAAATATGCACTATGAGATCTAAATAAAAGGAGATAATTTTCTACGCTATTTTATAGATGCACTACTCAGTTTCAAATGTATTTCAAGTTTAAATGGGAGATGTTTTTCCTTTCTCGAGCAGAATTGAATCTTTGGCTCCCGACCGTCAGTTCTGTGTAAATCCAACTTGTGTGGCTAGCTAAAACACAAATGCTTAGAGAAGGTGTGGTTGGTTTTACCTAATGGCTATTCTTACCTGCAATTTGATATTTTCACCTAAAAATCAGTGAGAACTAGGCCCTCATTTTGTGTGTCCGTGTCCTGTGCCTCACAAGGGAAGGTCAGAGGGAGGTAGATGGAGATATTAGGACAGAATGAAAGGAAGTTGATTACAATGGTCTGATTGCTGGAACATAATCTGAAATAAGACACTTTACACAGGGATGTTGGTGGATCCTGTAAGGCCTGTGAAGAATGGACGGGCGGGTGATACTGAATGCTGCTGGAAAAGAGTGGGCAGGGCAGAAATCAAAGGAAACATGGAGGAGGAACTCAGAAGGGAGAATCTGGACCTTTATAACAATGTTATAGCCTATTGTAAAGGAGATAGGATGAGATTTTTAGACAAGCCCTTTGGATTCAAAATTATTGTCACAAATATACATAGCAGTCTTATTCACAAAATAGAAAAAAAGTGGAAACAGCCCATATGTCCATCAACCATTGAATGGATAAATACTCTGGTATATCCATATAATAGAATATTATTTGGCAATAAAAAGTAATTGAAGTACTGATATGTGCTACAATGTGGATAAAGCTTAAAAATGCAAAAAGTCACTGCAAAAGAACAAATATTGTGTGATTCCATTTATATGAAATGTCCAGGAAAGGCAAACCCATATAGATATAAAGTTGAGTAGAGGTTGCTTAGGGCTTCAGATGGGAAGGGGGAGTGACTGTGAATAGGCACAATATTTCTTTTGAAGGCAATGGAAATAATACATAATCAGATTGTGAAGTTCGTTCAACAATAACAATAAGGTTCAATAGTAACAGATTCTGCGTTCTTACAGAAAATCCTGAAATTATGATTGGGGGTGGAACACAATTTAAAATAGGATGATTTATGGTAGGAAAAGTATCGTCCAATTATGTTTTCTTAATAAAAATTACTGATGATGATACAGGGTTCCCCCATGCAGGGCTGGACAGGCCCCCTCCCCTCATTTTCTAGGCCTGGGTGAGCCCAGAAATAAGTCTCACCACATGCTGCATGTTTAGGTACAAACAGGCCCTTTCCAGGCCGCATCCTTTGGAGTCTAGCAAGGTTGTGAAAAAAGCAGCGTGATGGAATTCTGGGTAGCGTGATGGAATTCTGGGTAGTTCTTCCTGGAGTGGAGAGTTCACACCCTACTCCCTGGCCTGCAACAGGAACAGCAAGGACCAAATTCCTTTGCTAATTTTAGTATTATCTTTTGCCTGAAGACCTCTAGGCAACTGTGACATACTTCCCAAAACCCCCTACCCACAGGATAAGAAAAGCAGTATTTAACTCCCTAAACCAGTGTTTTTCAACCTTTTTTATCTCACGGCACATTTGAACCAACAGTTAAACTCCTGTGGCACACTTAAATTATGTTGATCAAAAAACAAAAAAGAATAAAAAGGAGACTCTACTTACCATGCTTTGAACTTCTCTTGAAAATAATTTAATGAATGGGCTTTAAAATTTTTCAGGCACACCTCAGATCCTCTCACAGCACACCAGTGTGCCACAGCACGTCAGTTGAAAATCACTGCCCTACACAGAAGACACAGGGGGCTCCCCACTTGGGTTCCCCCACCTCCACTGCCAGAAGTTCTATTTCCTTTGTTTCGCTTATCAATCTTTCTATCAATATTTCCATCAATAAACTCTATCCTGTCACTTACTCATGTGGTCCGTGGGTTTGTTCTTTGAATCTCTGAAATCAAGGACTCTGTAGAAAGAAATCCCAGCAACAATGGTATTATCATTACTCTGTATTAAGTGTTTGAGAATTCTATGTATAAGGTTATAGTCATTATTCTTTTAGACAAATTCCTCAATTTTAAGTAATCAGAATTGTGCTCACATATTGCTAATCGGCAAGAACCACTGCACCAATGGCAACTTCAGGACACTTGGGCCAAAGCTCAAGAATCACCTCCCCCATCACGCTATCTTTATGAGAATGCTGCCTCTCTCCTATAATCTTGAACCCATTGCTCTTTCTCAAAGCCAAGAGGAGGGTTAGAAGGATGATGGGTGTTGGGAATTTCTGGGTTTCAAGGGTGAGGAGCACATAGCAGTGAAGTAGAGGGAAGAGTGACTTACAGAGTAAGGAAATGGAAGGGAGTTTGGGGAAGTAGCATCAGGACTCACACAGGCCTGAGGTTAATGACCAGGAGCGATAATAACACAAACTGGTGGAAAACTTTCACATCTCCTCAGCTGACATTATCTCTTCAAGGCAGATGGCTTTGAATTGCTGTGAATAGCCTCAGATTTGCATAATGGCTTCCCTCATCCTTTTTTCTATTACCCCCAACTAATTGCTGTAGAACAACATTGTTATTTCCACCGAACTCTCCCTCCTAGGATGGGGGCAAGCATATTTATGGGTTTTGTTTCTTCACAGCACCTGGAAGCCTTACAGATCTTTGGCTGTTAAGGACTGAGACAGGGCCCTAGGCTAAATAGGGTCCGATATGTCTCCTATCCGTTTTGTTGCATGTTCCCAGAGAAAGGAGGTGGAATCATGAGCAGAGATCCATTTTGTGGCTGACAAAATCTTTCTGAGGCCTGCATGGTGGCTCATGCCTGTAATCCTAGCACTCTGGGAGGCCAAGGGAGGAGAATCACTTGAGGACAGGAGTTTGGAAGCAGTTTAAGGACAATCTTTACAGTGAAATAACCTGAAAAATTATTAATTCATAATTTTCTTTTTTTTTTTTTTTTTCCGCATTGCCAGCAACTTCTCTCTTTATTTGCAACAGCAGAATGAAATATCCTCTACACCAAAGCCTCGGTCAGCTGCAAAAACAAAGTATTTCAATCTGATACTTATTTTTTTTTTCCTTGTGAAAATCTCAAATATTTACTATGTGCCCTTATACAGAAAAAAAAAGTGCGAGCTAAACTACAGCATAAGTACTCATATCATTATAATAATAAACACTTCCAACAGTTCTTTGATTATAAAAACATTTACATGTTAACTACAAATAGAAAAATGCTGAAGAACAGTATTCTTGTGAAGTTTAGATTTCCTGAAGTATGAAGATAATACTGACAATGCCTCTTTGTACCATATGCAGCTGACATTCAGGTTGTTTTTTTTTTTTTTTTCAAACAGTACCAAAAAATGCAAAAAAAAAAAAAATTCATAATTTTCAATAAAGTGTAAAATCTGTCTCGCTGCCTAGTTTGTCTTGTCAGCACTCTCCCAGCCCCAGTCCTTCTTTTTCTTTTATAATCTGTTCCTTTAAGCCTAAGTGATTCCTGAGCGTCCCTGAAGGATGAACAAACTGGCCTCAGGATTAGAAACACCTGGAAAAATGTCTTTTTTCAGCCTTGCCTGAGAAAAAAGGAGACAGCATTCATATTCACAATACCTTGTAAATTCAACTGCAATTACTCGTTCGTATTTTACCCCTTAAATTCAGCTACCCATTGTGTTACCAGACTGATGAGAAGCTGCCTGCCTGTCACTGTCAGCCAATGTGCAGACACAAGGGATAGTTCCATGACACTTCATTCGTCAGAAGGACAGCGATTCTGCAGAACAGTGAGAGTAGCCTCTCCAAGACTGACTGTTCTGTCCTTCTATTTCCAAAAGCACAGTGTTACACACAGAAGTTCAAAGTAAAGACCACATTAGCTCTAATTTAAAAAAATAATCAGCACAACTCAGAGACCTATTACAACGTTCCAGTTCAAAATTTAGTTTCCTAAATCAATCCATCTAAACTACTCAAGATGGGCATCTTTAGGATGGAAGCTAAATTTACAAATCAATAAGAAATAAGAACGGGAGACAGGAGGTGAAGGTCACAGAGGACCTAAAAGGAACAGATCAGCTGTGTCATGTCAGCGCTCGCCTGACTGACTCCATCTCATTTTCACATGTGCTCTCAGCTGGACCTCAGGGTGGGCATTCTTCCTTTCTTCCTTTCTCTCTCTTCTCTCGCTCCTTTTCTCTCTCTTCGCCCCATCTTTCCTTCTCTTGTTCCCTGCTCTCTGCTCTTCTCTTTCTCATCTCTTTCTTCCACTCTTGTCCCTCTCTCCAATATGAAATAAACTTATACTTTTATACCCTAATCTTGGCCTAGAGATTATTATTCTTTTCTTATCCCACTCTTCGCACCACTGACCAACTGAGCTTTTCCACACCTATTGACCAGTCTAAGCAAGAGTGAGACCCTATCTCTACAAAAAATAGAAAAATTAAAGGGCATTTTGGTGAAATGCCTATTTTCTAAGCTACTCAGGAGACTGAGGCAGGAGGATCACTTGACCCCAGGAGTCTGAGGCTGAAGTGAGCTAAGATGAAGCCACTGTACGTCAGCCTGGGTGATAGAGCAAGACTCTGTCAAAAGAAAAAAATATTTTTGCTGAAATTTTCTTGATATGATATGGGCTCTAGAGTAAGAATATAACCTGGTTCAGTGCCTATAGCTCAGCCAGGCAGGGGTCCTCAAACAACGACCCGCGGGCCACATGCTTCGGTGTGAATTGTATTTGTTCCTGTTCTGTTTTTTACTTCAAAATAAGACATGTGCAGTGTGCATAGGAATTTGTTCATAGTTTTTTTTATTTTTTTTAACTATAGTCCGGCCCTCCAACGGTCTGAGGGACAGTGAATTGGCCCCTGTTTAAAAAGTTTGAGGACGCCTGGCTCAGTGGCTAAGGCACCAGACATTCACCAGAGCTGGCAGGTTCGAACTCAGGCTGGGCCTGCCAAAACAACAATGACAACTACAACCAAAAATTAGCCAGGCTTTGTGGCGGGTGCCTGTAGTCCCACCTATTCGGGAGGCTGAGGCAAGAGAATGGCTTGAGCTGAAGAGTTTGAGGTTACTATGAGCTGTGAGGCCATGGCTCTCTACCAAGGGCAACATAGTGAAACGCTGTCTCAAAAAATATATACATATATAACCTGGTTTCCATTGAAGGGGCTCATAACATGCCACTCTACAATATGGCACTTTGCATACTGATTATTTTGAGCCGAAGGCAATTTAGAAACAACAGATACAGAAAGGGCTCTCTGACCTCTCCCTTTCTATTTAAACGTAGGGCATAAATTTCTTTTAAGAAAAGTACCCTCCCTATATCAGGAAGAAGAGAACATTCTTATCACAGGATATGAGGAGTCAACACCAAGATGAATCTGAGCAAACAAACCTCCTGAAATAACCTTATATGTAAAACTACTAACACCAAATAAAATGTATAGGCTTCTTCTCCTATTAATCTGTCTTTTGTCAGTTTAATTCTCAGGCCCAGCTACAGAAAGCTAAGCGGGCAGAGGAATAGTATTTCCTTCCCTGTACTGCCTTAAGTTAACCTAGGATTCTTGAGTACCATACTACTAAAGCAGGTGGCAATAAAAAATAATTTCTGGGCCAGGCACAGTGGTTCAGGCCTATAATCCTAGCATTCTGGGAGGCTGAGGTGGGAAGATAGCTTGAGGTCTGGAGTTAGAGACCAGCCTGAACAAGAGGAAGACTCTTCTCTACCAAAAATAGGAAAATTAGTCCCGGCTACTTGGGAGGCTGAGGCAAAAGGAGTGCTTGAGCCCTGGAGTTTGACATCATAGTGAGCTATGATGACAAGCTTAACTCTTAGCCTAGCCAGGACAACAGAGTGAGATTCTGTCTCAAAAAAATTTATTGTTTCTATTTCCACACAGAAAAAATCAAAGCCCTCTTCAATATGATAGCCCTTTTTATAGTTGAAGACAGCTATCAAACATATGTCCTCTAAGACTTCTTTGGTCCAAGCTAAACATCTCTAGTATATTGGCCATTTCCTTAAAGGACATGAATTTTCCTTTTTGGCTGGAAGAATTTTGTTGTTGTCTCTCTTAAAGTGTCTTGCCCACTTTAAGGTACAACCTGACTAGAGATATATATGGTGTGACAATTGTCCTTCTCATTAATGACAATGGCAATTATTTGTGGGAAGTATAAGAAGAATGAAAGATTCCACATAGGCAGGGAGAGACAGCTATTATTTTTGAGTGTTCACCATAAGCAGACTCTGTTAGGTACTTTATAAACATTAGCCCAGTGGTTCTCAACATTCCTAATGGCGCAGCCCTTTAACACATTTCCTGTGGGTTGTGACCCACAGATTGAGAACCGCTGCATTAGCCCCTTAAGTTCATTAAGTAACAGCAAGAACAGAGAAGGTTTCTACTCATCTACTTGGGTCCACTCTAGGGATGAGAATTTTGATTAAAATCATCTCTTGGTGCAGTGGCTCACGCCTACAATCTCAACACTCTGGGAGGATGAGGCAGGTGGACTCAAGGAGTTCAAGACCACCCTGAGCAAGAGGGTGAAAAAAATAGCCAGGTGTTGTGGTAGGTGCCTGTATTCCCAGCTACTTGGAAGGCTGAGGCAAGACAATCACTTGAGCCCAAGAGTTAGAAATTTCTGTGAGCTATGATGCCACGGCACTCTACTGAGAGCGACAAAGTAAGACTCTGCCACAAAAAAAAAAAAAAATCATCAACTGGGTCTACCCACTTCAGACACTATCCTAAAGAGGCTTTTTCACTTGAAAACTGACAAAAGGCAAAAAAAATCATTAATTGAAAATCACTAACCCGGTCTCGGCACCCGTAGCTCAGTGAGTAGGGCACCAATCACATACATCGAGGCTGGCAGGTTTGAGCCTGGCCCGAGCCAGCTAAAACAACAATGACGACTGCAACAAAAAATAGCCAGACATTGTGGCGGGCACCTATAGTCCCAGCTACTTGGGAAGCTGAAGCAAAATGAGGTTGCTATGAGTTGTGACACCATGACATTCTACCGAGTGCGACATAGTGAGACTCTGTTTAAAAACAAACAAACAAGCAACAACAACAAAAAACAGAAAATCACTAACCCCATATTATGAAATAGGAAATAAATGTAGTTTGCTCCAAGAGTTGATTGACAATGATGATGACCAATAGCAAGTAACAAGTTATAATTTAGCCCTGATGTTAACTTCTAATCCTGGGGAATCACAGAAAGCCTTCCCTGGGATGAATGAGGAAGCAGCTTGTGTCAGGGTCTTTTTGGCATTCTAGGTCTGCATCACTCACCCATTTTCCATCCAGGCCACACAGTTCTGGGCCTGAGGTATCACGGCGGCTTTAATTAAACCAACTGTCAGGAAATCACAAGCAATCTCTCTGTAATTGCTTCAAGTTTACTCTTGAAGGAAAGCCTCCAGGAACTGTATTCTGCGCATATTGAGTTCCTTTAAGTGAGTACTCTGCCAAATGCCAGTGTCAAGGCTGCTCTCCATGTGATCTGCATGCTGGCTCAGACACTGAGCTGTCACCATGGGGATGGCTTTAAGAGCCACTGACATTAGGTGGGGAAGAGAGGGGTTTGTTAGGTCAGCCTTTGTCAATTCAGAAGGCTTAGATGTTTGCAGGTGATTCTTGAAGGAAGAAATCAACACAGAAGTAGACTTTCTCCTAAAATGTATTTCATATTGAATACACATGAAAAATACAAGTGTATTTGGAAGTGGCCTGTCCTATCCAAGAATGCGAAGAATTCACCAAAACAAGAACATGTGGCTTTTAATTATTGGCACTGGGCGTGCAAATGCTGAACTGATGTGTGTCATCAGAGTAGCTTGTCTCTCTTAAAGGTGACTTGCCCACTTTAAGGCATAATCTGCGTAACACTCTTTTGTGGTTATAATAGTTATGAAAGTTTATAATACCAAGAAATAGAAAACTTGGTTAACTGAGCTTTAAACCATTAAAAGTTTCGTTTTCTTCCTTAATAAGTGGTCAGGAAGGAGGCAGTGGCAAGTTTGAGTCAGCTGCTCAGTGGTGTACCAAGCATCCAGCCCTCTCTAGTTTTCTGCCCATGCGTCCTCAATAGATGGCCTCATGCTCACACACATAAGTCACCACCCCAGGTAATATGGTCACATAAGAAGCAAGGAGTAGAGAGACAAATCCTGGCTCCAGTAAGCTTTCCCTCTCGTGTCCCTCCCCTTACCTGAAAAAAAATCTTTTCTAGGCCTGTCACAGTTGCTCAGGCCTGTAATCCTAGCACTCTGGGAAGCCAAGGCAAGAGAATCCCTTGAGGCCAGGAGTTGAGCAAAGTGAGATCCTGCCTTTGCTAAAAATGAAAAATGTATCTAGGTGTTGTGGTGGGCACCTATAGTCCCAGCTACTTGGGAGGCAGAGACAGGAGGATCATTTTATCCCAGGAGTTTGAGGTTGCTGTGAGGTAGGCTAAGGTCATGGGACTCTAGCCTAAGGGAGAGATAGGACTCTATCTCAAACAAGCAACAACAAAAAAATCTTTTCTAACCCCCCCAGGGGCCTTCCCCTATGTATCTCACTAACCAAAATTAGATCCCAAAACTGCCCCTGGCTGCAAGGGAGATTGGGAAGTAGGTATCAGGCAAAAGGGAAGAGAATTACTATTTCTTTTTTTTTTTTATTTTTACATATACATTCATGTTTAAACCAGTCATAATAATTCTCTTCTTCATGGAGAAGCATGTTTATTGGGTTTCCACTTTTTGCCTTCACAGAATTAAAAAGGCTTAAAATTTAATAACAATAACAATGTTTAAGATAAGGACTAGAAACAAAAACCTCGTAAAGCATGAACGAAGATAAATACATTCGGAAAAGAAATCAGATGATTGCTGCATCAAAATATTAAGCAATAATAATAATAATGCAAAGTAAGTAACATTCATATTGTCAGATAAGAGTATATCTATTATAGAATGCTTTGACTCTGAGGCTCAGTATGGAGTCATCAGTTAACTTCTTATTTTTTTTCCCAAAGTCTCAAAAAATAGACAACTAATATTTATAAATAAAAGTAAAAGATAACTTCAAATAACAGATCATGCCAAATCTTACAGACAATTGAAAAAGAAGAAATACTTCAAAATCATTCTACTTAATCTGGATACACCTGATATTAAAATTGGAAAAAATATATTCTTATAAAGGGGAAATTACAAACATATTTCACTTATAAATGAGGATGCAATATTCTAAACAACATATTAACAAGTTGAATTAAAAATTAATGTTTAAGTAATGTACTTTGGTCAAAATTAAATCCAATTTATGTGAGAATTAGTCACTATTTTCTTTTCTTTTTTTTGTATTCTTTCCCTCACTCCCTCCCTCCTTCCCTCTCTGTCTCCTCTCCCCCTCCCCCATGCCTCACCATGTCATTAATTGTCATTGTCCTCATGTCAAAGTTGGATACTTTGATGTGAATCAAATAAGATTCATGCTTCTCCATGAAGAAGAGAATTATTATGACTGGTTTAAACATGAAGATCCATGAGTAGGGCTAAGCACATCAACTCCCTTAAGCAGAAAGACACAGGGATGGGAGGACATTTGTGACGGAGTGCAACAAACTGCTATACAAAGTCAGACAATTAAGTTCTTCAGCTCATCCTAGAAAAGGTGCCACATAGCTCGTGGCAAAGTATAACTGTGGTCACCAGATGGCCAAGGGGAGTACCTCGAAGTTGGCCAAAGTGATATTTAGCAATGAAGTATGTAACATTTTGTTTAGAATGAGTTCTAGCACTTAATTGTCTGACTTCATAGAAAGACAGCTCTGATGGCCATTCCAGAAAGAGCTCCAAAAGAGCTCTTGGCCATTCCAAGAAAGAGCTTTGAAGAGTAGGCACTAGTCTTGGTGCAGAGCTTCCCAAGGGGAGTACCTCGAAGGTGACCAAAGGGAGATTTCAGCACGTTTTCTAGGATGAGTTCTCTAACTTAATTGTCCAACCTCATATATGAAGCATATAGAGCACAGAGACTCATTTCTCATGTATGTCATTTGCAGAAAGTCTTCAATGAAAAACTGAGTCTTGCTCTCAAACTCTTTCCGAATCAAAATGAGAACTATGCAAAGGAAAAAGATAGTAACTGTGGACGTGGGTTTCTCCAAGGAATTAAGAGCTGAGATGTACAGGGTAAGACAAATAACGGTTTCTAGAACAAGCTGTTAAGAATGTCAGATTATCACCAAAGAGGCAGCTCCAACTTCTCATTGCTTACCTACAATGTGTTTTTTGTTTTTTGTTGTTTTTTTTTTTTTTCGAGACAGAGCCTCAAGCTGTTGCCCTGGGTAGAGTGCCATGGAGTCACAGCTCACAACAACCTCAAACTCTTGGGCTTAAGCAATTCTCTTGCCTCATGCTCCCAAGTAGCTGGGACTACAGGCATCTGCCATGACACCCGGCTATTTTTTGTTGCAATTTGGCCGGGGCCGGGTTTGAACCCGCCACCCTTGGTATTTAGGCCCACTGAGCCACAGGCACCACCCCAAAACATGCTCTCTTAAAAAGTTGGTGTTTTTAATGCCGTAATTTATAAGAAGAAAAAATTTTGTTTGCAAAGGCAGTATTGTTTAGCGACAAAAAGAGTAAGCCCTGAAGCTGGGCGAACCTGGATTCATATTCTGACCTACCACTTATTAGCCTTGGTCAAGCCTCAGTGTCTTCCCTGCAAAACGAGGTCATAGCAGCCCTTCCTCATAGGCTGCGTGGGTCTAACAGGGGCCACGACACACTTTGCCAGGCGCATTTTTCTTGTTATTGTTTTGAATAAAATAAAAACATTTAGACTACTTTTCATTGCTAATCAGAACATGTAAATTGTTTGTAAGATCTTTCTTTGTTGTTTTCTACTTTAATCCAGGTGTGCATTATGTATCTTATCCGGTTGGTGTTCTGCCAAGAAATTCGAACTTAAAAAATATTCTGTGCTATATTTTGATAATCCTCGAGTTAGACTATAACTTTAAAACAGCTGCAGTGATGGACTGGACCACACCTAATAGATCCATGGTGTTTCCTGGGTGGCACTGGTCACCCTGGACTCTAGTTTGCTGTTAACCCTCCACACCCTGGACTGAAGGCTCCAGAGGTAGCGGCTTACACTGTGCCCTCCAAATGCTGAGTCATGCTGGCTTTTCTTTCCCAGATTCCCCAAATCTCTTCCAAGGAAATTTCTGTTGGCCCACATGACAGCGCAGGTAGTGAGAATAAGATGGAGTCATTCAGGCGAGGTCTGAGATGACACTGCTGGTCTGGTCAATATAGGTCCTACGTGACCTTCACCTCATGTCTCCCGTTCTTGCTGTTTTGTAAATTCAGCTTTCACCTAAAAGTGTCTGTCTGGAGTAGTTTAGCGTAACTGATTTAGGAGATTAACTTTTAAACTGAGATGATGTTTTGGGTCATGGGTTATACCAATTTTTGTTGTTTAAGATGAAGATTAACATGGTTTTTACTTTGAACCTTTAAGTATAAAACTGTGATTTTGGAAATAAAAGAACAGAACAGTGTTGGGGAGGCTATTCTCACTGTTCTCCAGAATGGCTGACCTTCTGACAAATACAGTTTGGTGGACCTATCCCCATGTCTGCATATTGACAGGCGGCCAGACTCTCTTTGTCTGGTAACACACATGCCCTCATTTCTATCCTTGAATAGTCCGTTTTTTGGGCCCAGGTATAAAATTGGACCATACTATTCTCCAGCCACATTAATCCATTTTGCCTTTGAGAACATCATGACAGACTTTGTGAAATCTGCGCTTATCATATTTGCCTAGTTGAACAGTCTGGCAAAGGTACTGAGGTTAAATTGGAATGCTGGTTATTATCTTCCTTCCCGTTAGGCAGTAAGAGCCAAGATGATGGAAATTATGTCTGTTTTGGTCACAATAGTAAAGACTAAATGAAGAATTTTTGATTAACTTACAGGCTGACTGACAAACTCAATCCATCTGACTCTAAGTGGTCACAATTTTTTTCTCTGTACTTGTTCCCATGGTTTTTCCTCTAATAATTATTTCCTGGAAAAACGTCCACGATCAATGAGAAAGTTGCCACCATGGTGGAGCCCAACTCTGTCACCTCCAGCCTCACCCTTCCTTGCTGAGATCCCACTTGGAAAGTGATCTGGACATGTGTGAAAGACTGACCCCACGCCGCTAGTGGGGACAGCATTCGTACACTAAAGCCATCCAAGCAAGGCCAAACCGGACAAGAACAAAAGTTTCCTCTCAAGTAAGAGGGCTGAGTGATCCATGAGTTGTTTAACTCCAGTCTTCTTTAACTCCAGGTTCCAGGATCTCTGCGTGGTCAAAGTGGAATGCAAAAAAAAGCTGCATTTGTTTCCCTGCAGAAAGTGTGTGTTTTTTTTTTTAAATATTCTTTACCAAACATGAGGCAAGGGGAAGCTGGAGCCACTCGGTAGAATGTTGTTCTTTGGCTTATGCAGTTATCCAAATACCCTCCTTGCCTAAGGGACTTTGGAGCTGACTTAAATTTGTTATTGGAAAAGGCAAGGGCAGCCAGTCATTGCACTTGGCCTTTCCATCCCACTCAGAACATCGGGAAATGTGGTTATAAACAAAGAATAAAAATTTTTTGGTTGTCTATGACATTCTGGAAAAGGCAAAACTACAGAGCTAGTAAAAAGAAAAAAGACCAATGCTTGCCAGGGAGCGGCGAGGGAGGGATGGGTCGGTGGAGCACAAGGGATTTTTAGGATGGTGAAGTGATTCCGCATGGTACTATCACGGTGAATGTGTCCAAAGCCATAGAATGAATGTACAGCACTGAAAATGAACCCTAATGTGAAGCTGTGGACTTTGGATGGCAATGAGGTGTCCATGGCGGTTCACTGACTGCAACGAATGCACCACCCTGGTGGGGATGCTGAGAGTGGGGAAAGCTGCGCATGCGTGAGGGCGGAGGTATATGGTGGTATGTTCTGTACCTGGTAGAAAGTACGGAATTACTGCAAGCCTACAACTGCTGTAAGAAAAAATAAGATCTATTTTTTAAAATTGTTCTGATTGTCTGAGTATGAAGAAGAAAGCAGGATTTGCACTGCTACTGGGAGGCATCCCATGCGGTCCAGGGCTGCTGCTGTAGGGTCAGGTGGCAACTGCTTCCCAGAAATGATTAATAGTTAGGATAGAACTTGTGGCTCGGAAAGGGAAGGGAAGCCCACAACGGGCAAGAGACTTCATCAAGGTTAAAGAGTGACATATGGTGGAGACCGTGAACACGTGCCACTCAGATCTCCAGCTCTGGAAGCACAGCTGGCTGACTGCCCAGCTTCTGCCCCTCTGGGTCCACCAACCCCCTCACACCAAGGCCATGCTAACTCAGAGCTGCCCCCAGCTATCACGGCAAGGGCAGTGAGGCAGGCTCATCCCAGGGAGATGCTGGACTCCTCCAAAGATAACTTCGTCTCAAGGACTCCCCTTCGCCCTGCAAGACTCTTTCTTGAAAATTCCTTCTTTCTCTCCTTCCACAGGTGTTAGACCTAAATTGCAGTCGGAAAGCTCTCCTTGCCCTACCTGCTTCTTTTCTCCAAGAAATTCCTTACCTATCTAATCCCATCTTGGCATTTGCTTCTTGGCAGACCCAAACTAATGCCTGTCACATTTCTTTGCCCAAACAGCTGATGCTGTTGCTGCTTCAAAAACAAAACAGATGTCACACACACCGAGATTGACTGTCTTGTTCAGAGTGAGACAAAAAGACAGAGACCACACCTATTTCTAATGTCCTTGACAAGCCGGGAGTTAGAGCTTCTTTTTTTTTTCCTCTTTGGCTAATCATAAAGCACTTGTGTGTCATACAACCTATTTGTAAGACAGGGACATAATACTACATTAAGAGTTGACATGTTTGTTAGGCATTTGGGCTGCTGAAAGGGGGAGGGGAGAGAAGGCATCAACAGCGCTGACGGTGAACCTTCCTAAACTAGAATGGAGCACGGTGTCTTCAACTCTACAAGGATTCACGGATATGGACACGCTGGGAGCTGTCCATGGGGAGAGGTATTAATAAGTGTGCATATTCTTCTAACCTCAGAGGTTTTCTCATCTGCTCCTGTCTCACAAATGTGAGCTCCACATGATTAGAGACTGTTTGCATTTTCCTGGTTCACTACCGTATCTCCATCGCTTTTCCAGTGCCTGGCGTGTGGTAGGATAAATATTTGCAGAATCAACACAAACCTGTGTGTACCATCACTCTTTCTTTTGTTCTGGGCGATGGTTTCTGCTAGCCTGTGGAAGCTGAGAAGGTGAAAGTAGGGAGCAGAGTGGAGCAGGGTATTTCGACCTTGCACTTTCCGTAACTGAGAAGTAAACGACCAGTAGCAGTTTGTCAGTGGGTCCTTCTGTAACTGCCAAAGCTCAGAAGTCACTCTGCTCGGGAATTCAAAAGGGGCCAGGACCCTTCTGCCGTTTCTTGCCCAGAGCCACTGTCAGGGTTGGAAAATGATCTCCTTAAAAATCCTGAATGCTTTCCTCTACTCCACTCCTCCCCCCTATGCACATCTGTATACGATGACTATGAAAGAAGTACACAAAACTCTTACAAAGGACTGAGTGGATATTCCAGCAGGACTATGTTAGTTGAAATTTGTTTCATTTCTGAACACCAAAATACCCCCAAATTACAGCGGTTTAAACTGTAAGCCTGGCAAGGTGTCATTCCATAGTGACTGGGACTTAAGCGGCTTCAAATCTGTTCTCCTGTAACACGTGACCTTTCTCAAGTTTACCTTCTGCCACAAGGTCGTTTCAGCTTTAGCCATCATGACTGCGCTCAGAGAGAAAGGCGATAAAGAAGGACATACCTTCATTTAAGGATGCTTTCTAGAGCAGCAGCATCACTTTTGTTAATAACCCGTTGGCCAGAAGTTTATCACATGGTCACAACTAGCTGCCAGGTAGACTGGAAAAGATGTAGTTTGTGTTCTGGAGCTCCATGTGCCCAGGGAAAAGTTCAAACATGGGGACTACCAGCAGCTTCTAGCACTTGAGCCCTTTGGCCACCCACACCTTCCTTGCAAGAGATAAAGCACACTTACTGTCTCCACAAGGAGTCAGCCCGCCCAGGGTCCGGGATCACTAGCAGTCCTCTTCATTGGATCCAGATGTGACTCCCTGTCATCTGATGCTATAAAACAAGTGATCTGCTACCCACACTCTCAATGTGACATGTCAGAATAGGAATAGGAAAATACAATAAAGCTCCTATTTGGAAAAGAGGAAAATAGGGGAAGGAAACGCACAGCAGTCACTGGTCCATTGCGATTGTTTAATCCCACTAGGAGAATATGGCTCTACATTTTGCACAGAGCCAAGGGTTACAGACTAACAGGGGCACAGTAACATGTTTTAGTAGGCCAGGAATACAATTTCTTTGACTATATGACTACACAATTCTTTCAAAAATTTTGTAGGCTTCTGATCTACTTTCTTCTGGTTAGTTCTATGCATACACCATATCTAGATGTGGCTTTTAGTACCAAGCCCTGTTTTCTTTTCTTACTTCTTTCTGTGTTCTGCATACCCCCTGTCCCATAATCAGGGGAACTACCTTGAGGGCTGGTGAACCAATAAGCTGTTGGCAAAGGAAAGACTCCTAATCTAATGCTCTTAATTTAATCTTTGCTGCTGAACTGGCTCTTACTGTTCAGCAGAAAACTCTTAACAGAAGGTGACTGAAAAAGGCTTGAAGCATTAGCTGTATCTCTTCTTAAGGCTGTTGCTCAAATTCACAATTTCTAACTCCTTTGATTTGAGGTGCAGAGATAGTTGACATTGTCAAACATGCGAGGACCTAAATCACACTAACTTAATTGCAGGCAACAGGCAGAGGGTATCTCCCCCAGCTAGGGGTGTGTGTGTTCTGCAGAGAGCCCTCAGCATCCCCAACCACACAGTTCCATGATTTGGGGCATCTGTTTGTGGCTCCATTTCTCACAGCTATCAGCAGTGTACCCCAACTCCTCTTGCTGCTG
Organism: Perodicticus potto; assembly: GCA_963574655.1. NCBI lineage: Eukaryota > Metazoa > Chordata > Mammalia > Primates > Lorisidae > Perodicticus > Perodicticus potto. The sequence continues at coordinate 6,921 of CAUYRH010107494.1, read as the reverse complement.
GGGTTCTCTTTGCCTAGTAGGCAGCCCTCTTAGACCTATACTAGGGAAAGGGCCAAAACCCCGCCATCCTCCCCAGCACCCATCTCAGCCAGCATCTTGGTTGCTCCGGCCACCTCTTCTTCTGCCTATCCACCTTGATTCTCTTCTCCCTGGGAGGGCAACACGTCCTTTCCGTATACATCAGCTGGGACAAGAAATACCAGGCTTTCTTTTTGTCTGGTGCTTCCAAGTTCACAGATGAGCCTCTGGAACTTTTTACCACTTTCACTTGGCTTTGGGGAGGAGAATAAAAAGTCATTCACCAGGAAAACAGCACTCCGAAGATTCTGACCACTCTTTCCTCATTTGTCCCAGTTCTGTGCTCATGAAGACTTTAGGCCCATAGTTAGGTGTGGGGATCTTTTTTTTTTTTTGTAGAGACATTCTCAGTATGCTGCCCTCGGTAGAGTGCCATGCCATCACAGCTCACAGCAACCTCCAATTCCTGGGCTTAGGCAATTCTCTTGCCTCAGTCTCCTGAGTAGGTGGGATTACAGGCACCTGCTACAACGCCCAGCTATTTTTTTGTTGCAAGTTTAGCCAGGGCCAGTTTTGAACCCGCCACCCTCATTATATGGGGCCAGTGACCTACCCACTGAGCCACAGGCACCACCCAGGTGTGGGGATCTTTGTGGTAGACTCCATTCTGCCAACTATTAGTGAGCTCAGGCAGAGACACCTCTTCAGACAGTGAACAATTTAGGGCCTCTTTGTCTTCCACCTTTAGCCTTAGTTCAAAAAACAAGACATGGATATCTATGTGCAAAAAAATGAAGCTGGACCTCTACCTTATACCACATACAAAAGTTAACTTGAAATGGGCCAAAAACTTAAATTTAAGAGCTAACATTATAAAACTCTTAGAAGAAAACTATGTGTAAATTTACACAACTGTCAATCAGGTAATGGTCTTTTAGGTATGACACCTAAAGCACAAGCAGCGAGAGAAAAAGAGAAAGATTGTATGTCATCAAAATGAATACCTCTGTTCTTCAGATGTTACCACAATAAAGTGAAAAGACAATTCACAGAATGGGAGAAAATCTTTGCAAATCATATATCTGATAAGAGCGTGGTATCCAGAACATATAAAGAATTCTTACAAATCAGCAGTTAAAAGACAAATAGCTTTATTAAAAATGAGTGAAGGATTTGAATAGACATTTCTCCAAAGAAGATATGCAAATGACCATTGAGCACAGGAGAAGATGCTCAGCATCATTAGTCATCAGGGAAATGCAATCAAAGACTCAGATGGACAGATGACAACAGCAACAGACGATGGAAAAGCACAAGCGTTGACAAAGACATGAAGAAATTAGAACCCTTTTACACTGCTGGGGAGACCATAAAATGCATTTCGGAAAATGGTTTTCAATTCTTCCAGAAGTTAAATGGTTACAACATGACCCAGCAATTCTTGGATATATATCCAATAGAATTGAAAACCTTTGTACACCAAAAACCTCATACGTGAATGTTCACAGCAGCCTTGTTCGTAAGAGTCAAACAGAGGAAACAGGCCTGGTGTGGTGGCTGCTGCCTGTAATCCTAGCACTTTGCTGAGGTGGGAGGATCGCTTGAGGCCAGGAATCTGAGACCAGCCCAGGTAATAATGAATTCCTGTCTCTACAAAAATTTGAAAAATGAGCTAGCTGTGATAGCATGTACCTATAGTTTCAGCTCCTCAGGAGGCTAAGGCTGAGGCTTTAGGCCAGTAGTTTAACGTTGCAGTGAACTAGGATGACACATTGTACTCTATCCTGGGCAAAATAGCCAGGGCTTCTCTTAGAAAAAAAAAAAAGAAGAAGAAGAAGAGGAAACAATCCAAATATCCATCAACTGATGAACAGATAAATAAAATGTGGTAATGTGGTATATCCATATTGTGAAATATTGTCCAGTCATAAAAGTCACTGACCCAATGCATATTATAGCATAGATGAGCCTTTCTTTCTCTTTCTTTTTTTGCTTTTTCCTTTTTTTTTTTTTTTTGTTAATCAAGCCCAGGCGAAATTTGAACTCACCACTCCTGGTGTCTGTGGCCTGTGTGCTAACCATTGAACTGCAGTGCCCAGTTCAAGGATGAGCGATGAGGCTTGAAAACAGTATGCTGTGTGACGGAAGCGAGACACAGAAGTTCATACATGTAAAAATGTCAGAACAGATGAGCATAGAGACATACAGTCTGTATGGATTAGTGGTTGACAGGGGCTAAGGGAGGGAGAAATAAAAAGTGATTGCGAATGGACACAGTGTCGCTTTTGAGGGTGTTATAAAAAAAGTTATAAAATTTGGCTAAGCATGGTGGCTCACGCTGTAATCCTAGCACTTTGGGAGGATGAGATGAGAGAATTGCTTAAGCTCAGGAGTTCGAGATCAGCCTAAGCATCAGTGAGACACCTTTTCTACTAAAAACAGAAAAATTAGCTGGGCATGGTAGTGGGCACCTATAGTCTCAGCTATTCATGAGGCTGAGGCAGGAAGAGCGTTGAACCCACGAGTTTGAGGCTGCTGTGAGCTAGACTGAAGCCGTGGTACTCTAGCTTGAACAACAGAGTCAGACTCAGTCTCAAAAGAAAAAGAAAAGGGTTATAAAATTAGATAGTGATAATTATTGCCCAACCTGTAAATATACTAAAAACCACTGATGTAGACACCTCAAAAGAGAGTATTGTATAGTATGTGAATTATATCTAAATTTTTAAAAGTTAAGCAATAAGAAAAATCCCTTTCAATTTCTGTTACAGATGGAAGAAAATTGGTACATATGGGTCACATTATATTTGAAAATTTGACTATTGCTTCCAAAGTAGAAGCAGATTTTAGTGTTCATTTTCATGCATTTACTTTTTTTTCAGAAGTGATGTACCTACAAATGGGTATATTCTATACAGGCACATGAATTGTGCCACTTAAAATTTGGTATTCCTCACCTCCAATTGCTTTGAGTGAACAGATGTGCACATGTTTTTACTAAGCTACTCGACAATCCTAAGGGCTTGCAGGCACATGAGCACACACACACACACACACACACACACTAATCTTCCTATCTTTTCTTTCTCACACAATAGATCCTATAATCCCAAATCAGTTCCTGCTCAAAATTGGCCCAAACTGACCAAAATAACAGATAAATGGCAGGATATTACAATTGACTCATGAGTCTCCAATATAACCACAGTGTCCAAATGGAAATCAGAGTTCTGATAGAAGAAGGGTGATGTGTACCTTACTCAAAAGATTGGCATTTTAAAAAAGACCATAGTTCATACCTATAGTTCTAGCACTTTGGGAGGCCAACGCAAAAGGATTGCTTGGGAAACAATTGAGACCCCCCAACTCTAAAAATATTCAAAAACGAGCTGAGTGTGATGGTGCAGCCTGTCATCCCAGCTACCTCAGGAGGCTGACGAGGAGGATCACCTGAGCCCAGGAGTTGAAGGTTGCTATGGAAGGAATGAGCTATGATGATGCCACTGCATTATAAGCCCAGGCAATAGAGAAAAACCCTGTCTCAAAAAAAAAAAAAAAGATTGATTTTTATGCATTCTTTTTTTACAAAAACGAATTCTGAATTGTCTTTAAGAAGCAGAGGACAATGTTAAAGGTTACAATAGAGCTAGTCGAAAATAATCTCTGGGTAAAATTACTGAATTTTGTTATATATTTACATCATAAAGACCATAATGTGAAAAATAAAATAAAAACCAACATTTTAAACCAACTGCAGTAGCTCATTTCTCTTTCTAAAATGGAACTAGGCATCTTATTTGAGGCTATTTTTATTTGCATTAGATGGTTGCAAATAAACATTCTGAATGACAGAGGAAAAGTTGTAATCATATTATAATTCATTTTCAGTTTTTGTATATTAACTCATTAGTCATACCCTTCAGTAAAACACTGTTTACAAAAACATATCCCTTTTGTTTGTAAGCACATTATAAATAACATAGAGATGCTTTACTAATTTGATAATTAAGAGCCACTATTTGGCTGGAAAGGACCAATTAACTAAAAAGAATGCAAACAATTTAACTCTCTCTCTCTCCCTCAAGCTTAGGGGACTAAGTTAGGGAGAGCATAAAAGAATTAAAGTGAAAAAAAAAATAAAGTAATCATTTAGTATTAAAACTACTAGGAGACTTTAATGATAACCTTGTCCAGGACTTTTACCTTGGAGGCCAAGAATACCTGGGAAATCAGTGAGTTGGCTGCATGGGAAGTCTATGTAACCCTTCAGTTACATGCAAAATCTAGTGGGAATAAGTGCATAAGTGTATTTTTTCTAGAGTGAAAACCTATAATCCCAAATGATTAAATGCCAATGTGCTACTGAAGTGATGGATGAAAACAATTATGCTGGGGCCTGTCAGATGGTCCTGGAAATGCAAAAATGGTCACTGCACTGCCAGAGGTGACACAGACTCAGTGGTTTCCAAAGGCCTTATAGGCAAGAATGAGGAATGCAGACAGACCCCAAAAGGAGAAATGGACGGTACCAGACATACTCGGCTATCTACAAACATCCACATGTCCTCACGGGCCATGGAGATAAATCATCCCAGGACATGTGGTCCTATCAGCCTAAAAGGTCAGGACTACTGAAAGCACATGTGTAGGCCAGGAAAAACAAGAGGTCAAAGATGGGAAGAATTGAAGGGTCAAGGACAGAAGGAGAAAAATCAGCAAATGCTGATGGGGAGGAGGTTAGCAAGGGTTTGGCTTTTAGCATATGGTATTCAAGGAGTGGATAGAGCATCTAGATTTAGTTGTTCCCAAAGCTGCCAGAGAGACCCAAGTCAAGCTGGATGCTCCCTGTTACTGTAGCAAAATTCATTCACCCTGGCCAGGAGCAGTGGCTTATGTCCATAATCCTAGCATTCAGGTAGGCCGAGATGGGAGGATTGCCTGAGCTCAGGAGTTCAAAACCAGCCTGAGCAAGAGCAACACTCCATCTCTACTAAAAAGAAAAAAGAAAAAAAAAACTAAGCATTTAACTACAGGCACCTGCCAAGCATTGTGGCAGGTGCCTGTAGGAGGATCACCTGAGCCCAGGAATTTGAGGTTGCTGTGAGCTATGACACCACAGCACCCTACTCAGGGCACCACAGTGAGACAAATGTCTCAAGAAAAAATAAAAATCAGAAACAAAAAAACCTCATTCACCCTGGGTTTTTCTTTTAGGTTCTCCTAATCAAGCCTAGGGCCACCACTGCACACAAGCCTAGGAATGTGCATCCTCCTTGCCTCTTTGACCTGCTGTAGTGTGCTAAACTGCTTTATACCAGTTCATGAGAGCCAGCTGTTAGCTTTTCCCAATTCTGTGTTCAATGACCTCACATTGGTAGCTTTCAATTGGCTATGGTGGAAGTATATGCATCATAGAAATCATTAAACACTACAGATTAGGATCCCTTCTCCCAAGAGGGTTGGTAAATATTTACCAGCATTTACCAATCACTGCCTAAGAGTGAACCAGAGATAGAAAGTACAGGCAACCTTACATAGGATGGCCAGGGAAAACCTTGCTGTTAGGGTGGCAGACTAGAAAGAGGTCAGGAAATGAACCACGTGGATACATGTATCTGGGGGGAGAGTCTTGCTGTCACAGGAAACGGCAACTATAAGGCACCCAATGCAGGATTGTCTTTAGTGTTCAAAGGACACTGCAAAAGAGGTCACTGTGGCTGGAACAGAGTGAGGGAGTAAGAGAGTGGTAGGGGATGAGGCCAGAAATAGATGAAGGGAAGAAGGGAAAATCATGAAAAAGCTTTCAGGTGACTGTAAGGAATTTGGCTTTTAGTCTGAGAAAAATGGGATAGAGCAGTAAAATGACATGAAAATGACTTAGACTTTGAAAGAATTTCTCCTTTTCATCTTTATGTCACCTTTAAGAGAGCTTGTGATGGAAGGGATAAAAAATGATCACATTCTGTTTTTTAACTTAATTTAATTTTTATCTCAGGTTAATAGGAGAGTACAAATGTTTCGGTTACATTCTTTTCATTTCTAAGGTAAAGTTCCAGTTGTAGTGGAACCCCTCACCCAGGATTTTAGGGTGAGATCCCACAATCACCCTTCCTCCGTCCCACTCCCCTCTCCTCTCCTCTTCCCCTTGCTAAACCATACTTGCTGTTTCTTTCATTCAGGCATGTAGTTGTTTATATATTGGTTTCATCTTAGTATTGAGTACATTAGATACTTTTTTCCATTCTTGAGATACTTTACTAAGAAGAATGTATTTTAACTTCATCCAGATAAAGACAAAAGATGTAAAGTCTCCCTTACATTCTTGTTATTAGCAAGGAGCTTTCAGAGACTTCCCAATGAAGTACCAAGCTTCCTGTGCCTGGAAATAATCAGGCAAACATCTGATAGTCCTTTGCTAGAGATACTCTAGAAGAATGTCCTGTGTTGGGAGGAGCTTACACACACTGACTCCTCTTATTCTACAATGGCCAAGAGGTTGGCTACACAAGAAAATATTCCTGTAATGACTTGATAACTGAATGAAGGCTAAGGGAGAAAATGGAATTGGATATATCCATTAAAATGGCTTCATTTCTATAATAAGCCATTAGTTGTTTTCATGAAGATATTTTTATGACTTCGACATAGGCGTATAAATGTGTTTGGGGGGTCAGCGCCTGTGGCTCAACGGGCTAAGTCATCAGCCACGTACATGTGAGCTGGCAGGTTCAAATCCAGCCCAGGCCCTGCCAAACAATGACAGCTGCAACCAAAAAATGGCCGGGCATTGTGGTGGGCGCCTGTAGTCCCAGCTACTTGGGAGGCAGAGGCAAGAGACTCACTTGAGCCCAGGAATTGGAGTTTGCTGTGAGCTGTGATGCCATACCACTCTATCCAGGGTGA